>APFE031461587.1:0-17961 GCA_000404065.3 Pinus taeda
ATTATTATTGTTAGGTTGGCTGGGTTATATTGTGACTCCTTAGACTCCTATATATATAAAGGAGGTTTTATCATTTGTATCATCCAAGAATTGTTCATTTATGTAATGTAAAGGAGGTTGCCCCCTTGAAGAGGCTGAATTCTAAGGTTTTTTGAAGTTTTTCAACAATATGTCTCCAATTTATTGTTCCTCCATTGGAGCACATTGAGGACTTTCAAAAATTGAATATAAAGGTAAATGATGTTCCAGAGAAGCAAAGGATTGATGCCTTCATAGGTACTTTAAAGGATAACATTCAACATGAGGTTTGTCTTTGGGAACCTGATTCATTGGAGAAGGCATTCAGGTGGGAAAGAAAAATTGAAAGGGAAATTATGGAAACAAGGAACCCCACCACTCACAACTATAATTATGGAAGTGTTTCTTCTCCTACCCTTCCACAACCTACAAGGCTTACACCACAACATTTGGAAGAAACAAGAGAAAAAGGGCTTTGTTACAATTGTGATAGAAAATGCACTAAAGGTCATAAGTGTGCTGAGAAGAAATTATTTTACATAGAGTATGAAGAGGAGGAAGAAAAGGATCAAGAAACATCAAAAGGAAGAGGATATTATGCCAAGACCCAACCTAGAGAAAGATAAATGAATCCGACCATATCTTTGTAAAGCATTCGGCAAGAATTAACATCCTCAAACTCTCAGATAGAAGACATATTCAAGAAGGAAAAAGGTTAAAGAAGTGAAAGATCACATCAAGAAAGAAGAAAGAATCAACCATATCTTTGTAATGCATTGGGCCAGAATTACCACTCCTCAAACTATCAAGATAGAAGGACATATCAAGAAGAAAAATGTTCAAGAATTGAAAGATCACATCGAGCATCAAGAAATGAATCTGATCATATCTTGTAAAGCATTGGAAGAAATTACCACTCCCAAAACTCTCAATATAGAAGGACATATCAAGAAGAAAAATGTTCAAGCAGTGAAATATCACATCACCATCAACAACAAGTTCTCCAAATTTTAAAGGATAATGCCACTTAGGTGCATAATCAAATGAGACAATAGGTAGATCAACATTGCAATGCAAAAAAAATTGATGTAGGTGATTGGGTAGTTTTACAACTACATCTCAAGCAAGCTATTTATGAGAAGGAAATGTTTGCAATACTACATGCACTTACGAAATGGTGAGCTTACCCAATGGGAAGACACTTCAAGGCAAAAATGGATCATGATAGTCTTAAATACTTTTTAGAACAAATATTATCTTTAGAAGAACAGAAAAAATGGGTCACAAATATGTTGGGTTATGACTTTGACATCATCTATAGAAAAGTGAAGCAAATTTTTTTTTACAGATGCACTCTTAAGGAAGGATGAGGATGTGGAATTGTTTTGTGCTATTTCTATTATCCAACCATATTGGATAAACGAAGCAAGGGATGAATGGAAAACAGATGGAGAAGTGTGGCCACTCATTCAAAAGTTGTAGAAGATCCTAGTTCAAACAATATTTCCATAACTTTACAAGGAAGGAAAAATCATATTGGAACCTGGGGAATTCATAAAAGCAAGAACCCGACAACTATGAAATCGATCAATTTTAGAGTATCTCATCAAGTGAAAGAACTTACTCACTAAAGATTCCACATGGGAGGACAAGAATTTTGTACAAAAGCATCAAGAACTACTCAAGCGTTGAGGACAACACTTTTTGAAAGAGAGGGGCATGTTAGATCCCTATACTACTAGTGTAACCCCTTATTGTTATTAGTACAACCCCCTTATTATATTGTTGTGCCCATGTAGTCGCCATATTGTTATTATTGTTCCCCATGAGCCCACTATGTTATTATTGTTGCCCTTAATTATTATTGTTTTGTACAGCTCTAATTATTTATGACCCCTTAGACACTATTATATAGAAAGGAGGTCTTGTCATTTGTATCATCCAAGAATTGTTCATTTGTGTAATGTAAAGGAGGTTTCCCCCTCAAAGAGGCTAAATTCTAAGGCATTGAACTTTATTTTCTATCCTTTACTTTGTTGCACTAAATTTAGAATAGATTTGCATTTAGAATTAATTCCTTGCATTTTAGAAGTGTCCTTATACAGGAGAAAACACTAGTGTGGTTTGGATGAACCCTCAAGTCAGCTTAAGGATTAATATCTTGCAAGCTAGAAGCAAGAAAGTAATCCTGATATCTCTCTTCTTATTGATGAATAATTAGAAACATCACAAGTCAACATGAAGTGTGAGGTGGTAACTAAACCTAGTAGAACCATTTGGAACCACCATCTCAAATGGATAAGAGCTTAGTTTAGGAATCTAATGGAGTGGTCTTCCCAAATGTTTATGAGATCATTTTTTTCCATCAATGGGTCAACATTTTTCCATTGGGTCCACAAGGATTTAGCCTACCCCTTAAATTCATCATTTTCCCACAAACCCTAGCCTATTGCTACAATTTGACACTTTTCTAGGTTAGGCCCGTGCTAGTCAATACATATTCTCCCATGGATAGTTTGATATTATGGCATTCTCCAGAGCAATTTATTGTTCCTCCATTCGAGACATTGGGGACTTTCAGAAATTGAATATAAGGGTAAATGATGTTCCAGAGAAGTAAAGGATTGATGCCTTCATAGGTACTTTAAAGGATAACATTCAACATGAGGTTTGTCTTTGGGAACCTGATTCATTGGAGAAGGCATTCAGGTGGGAAAGAAAAATTTAAAGGGAAATTATGGAAACAAGGAATCCCACCACTCAAAACTATAATTATGAAAGTGTTTCTTCTCCTACCCTTCCACAACCTACAAGGCTTACACCACAACATTTGGAAGAAACAAGAGAAAAAGGGCTTTGTTACAATTGTGATAGAAAGATGCACTAAAGGTCATAAGTGTGCTGAGAAGAAATTATTTTACATAGAGTATGAAGAGGAGGAAGAAAAGGATCAAGAAACATCAAAAGAAGAGGATATATGCCAAGACCCAACCCTAGAGAAAGAAGAAATGAATCCGACCATATCTTGTAAAGCATTGGAAAGAATTACCACTCCTCAAACTCTCAAGATAGAAGGACATATCAAGAAGAAAAAGGTTCAAGAAGTGAAAGATCACATCGAGAAAGAAGAAATGAATCCAACCATATCTTGTAATGCATTGGTTAGAATTATCACTCCTCAAACAATCAAGATAGAAGGACATATCAAGAAGAAAAATGTTCAAGAAGTGAAAGATCACATCGAGCATCAAGAAATGAATCTGATCATATCTTGTAAAGCATTGGAAGAAATACCACTCCCAAAACTCTCAATATAGAAGGACATATCAAGAAGAAAAATGTTCAAGCAATGAAATATCACATCGACCATCAACAACAAGTTCTCCAAACTTTAAAGTATAATGCCACTTTGGTGCAAAATCAAATGAGACAACAGGTAGATCAACATTGCAGTGCAAAAAAAATTGATGTATGTGATTGGGTATTTTTACGACTACATCTCAAGCAAGCTATTTATGAGAAGGAAATGTTTGCAATACTACATGCACTTAAGAAATGGTGACCTTACCCAATGGGAAGACACTTCAAGGTAAAAATGGATCATGGTAGTCTTAAATACTTTTTAGAACAAATATTATCTTTAGAAGAACAGAAAAATGGGTCACAAATATGTTGGGTTATGACTTTGTCATCATCTATAGAAAAGTGAAGCAAAATTTTGTTACAGATGCACTCTTAAGGAAGGATGAGGATGTGAAATTGTTTTGTGCTATTTCTATTATCCAACCAGATTGGATAAACGAAGCAAGGGATGAATGGAAAAAGGATGGAGAAGTGTGGCCACTCATTCAAAAGTTGTAGAATATCCTAGTTCAAACAATATTTCCAGAACTTTATGAGGAAGGAAAAATCATATTGGAACCTGGGGCATTCATAAAAACAAGAACCTGACAACTACGAAATCGATCAATTTTAGAGTATCTCATCAAGTGAAAGAACTTACCCACTGAAGATTCCACATGGGAGGACAAGAATTTTGTACAGAAGCATCAAGAACTACTCAAGCGTTGAGGACAACACTTTTTGAAGGAGAGGGGCATGTTAGTTCCCTATACTACTAGTGTAACCCTTTATTGTTATTAGTAACAACCCCCTTATTATTTTGTTGTGCCCATGTAGTCCCCATATTTTTATTATTGTTCCCATAGAAGCCCACTATGTTATTATTGTGCCCTTACATTATTATTGTTTTTTCGGCTCTAATTATATTATGACCCTTAGACACCTATATATAGAAAGGAGGTCTTGTCATTTGTATCATCCAAGAATTGTTCATTTGTGTAATGTAAAGGAGGTTTCCCCCTCAAAGAGGCTAAATTCTAAGGCGTTGAAATTTATTTTCTATCCTTTACTTTGTTGCACTGAATTTAGAATAGATTTGCATTTAGAATTAATTCCTTGCATTTTAGAAGTGTCCTTATACAGGAGAAAACACTAGTGTGGTTTGGATGAACCCTCAAGTCAGCTTAAGGATTAATATCTTGCAAGCTAGAAGCAAGAAAGTAATCCTAATATCTCTCTTCTTATTGATGAATAATTAGAAACATCACAAGTCAACATGAAGGGTGAGGTGGTAACTAGATCTAGTAGAACCATTTGGAACCACCATCTCAAATGGATAAGAGCTTAGTTTAGGAATCTAACCGAGTGGTCTTCCCAAATGTTTATGAGATCATTTTTTTCCATCAGTAGGTCAACATTTTTCCATTGGGTCCACAAGGATTTAGCCTCCCCCTCCCCTTGTCCACTCATTGGTTTAGGCATGGAACAATGCCTCGGAGGTTGATGCAGCTAAAGCAGAAGTAAGAAAACATAGTTTGGCCACTCTTAATAGGAAATGTACCATAAAATGAAAACGATAGCCATAACGTAAAATTTTAGCCGCCTTCTTGAACTTGGAGACACCTATACACTCTAAAGCCCATTATGAAAGGGCATGCCACTATGAAGTGTCCTCTTAGTTCCATGGTTTGTAAGCTCATTTACTCAATTACACTGATGATTTTATGTAATGGAAGGTGAGGAGACACATTGGATCTTATACAGGATTGCAGGTGGGTATTCGCCTTGGGGTTTCATCTCCTTATACAACGTCTAAGCTCTCAAAAGGGTCATATAGGAAGTTTTCGGGTGTGCATTGAGAGCCATAGGAATCCACTATAGCAAAGAGTATATAACTATGCCATGGGATCCTTCAGTATGATCCATTTTCTTCTCATGTTCCACCTATTTAATGATGATGATACACCTAGCCCACCTTTCCTAGCCAACTACACACTTGCACCACACACTTGGAAGTTGATCCAAGCCTAGATGGGGTTGTTTCTCAACATGGGAGACAAAGGTAGGGCTTTCATAATCATCTTATCCCTTACAGATGGGATATAGGCTTTTTCAATCTACATGGAGACCCATGAGAGTGCTTTTGTGCCCCCATAACCACTCGGGAACACCACAGGTAATTTTCTTGGAGATCAAGGGGCCACCCTCTTTATCACTATATGTAGAGAACTTACACTCGTTTTGTCACACATTGGACTCCACTTGGCCTTCCAATGCCCCTCCTAGCTATTTATCTATCATTTTGACCCTCTTGAGAGGCTTATTTTTCATGTTATGGAGCTATATTAGATGGTCTGTCACCAAGGAATGTTGTTTTTCGCATTATTTTATTATTATGGACATCATTAGGACTAATTAGGAAACTTTCACCCTTAGAGGATCATATATATTGACGAGAGGATTGATTCATTCCTCATCGTCACTTGGATTTGTATCTCTCTCTTATTGAGAATTTTTCTATAGCTATTGATGGACGAATGGGAGAAACATTGATGCATTTCAATGTTTGGATATCTTTTCTTGGTCTTGGAGATTTGGCTTTTTCTCTCTTTGATGATTGGATATATTCTCTACACTTGTAAGTTCTCTTTCATGGTTTATTTCTCTCTCTTGTATACATGATTAATGTATGGAATTTTTTCTCATGAAATCTAAAATTTTTCCCTAATTGAATGAGAATTTGTGGAAATATTGTTTTTTTGAGGTATTACATATGTTACATGTTTGGGTATGGTGAATAAATGTTCCTAGGGATAAATTATCTCCATAATTACCTTGAAAATTCATCAAATTGCAGCAATAAGAAGTACAAATTATTTTGGTAATTAAGTAGCTACCTCTAGGGCCATACGAAGTTTCCATAGGACTCCTTGATTTGGTAAAGACACTTGAAAAATTGAAAGCACATTGACTACATTCTCCCAATAGGTCAAGCACAGATCCTATCCTTTGTGATCACTTTAAATAATATCTTTCCTCACCTCCTCTCCTTATTTCTAATCTATAACCCTAGAGATATCCTAGGGCATCAAGCAAAATATTTTTTAGCCATCCATTTGAAGAGTGAGTTGGAATATAATTGAACTGGGGTTTTCCCTAGGCCCTCACAAATTTTGAAGTATTTTTTACAGCTAGATTTGGAATTATCCCAAGCCCTAGCTCCAACTTCAAGCTAGTCCATAGGTTTCCTTGGTTAGTGGCTTCCTTAGGGGTCATTGCACTAAAAACTTAAGTCAATTTAAAATTCATTGACCCTATTCTTCTCTCTTGTTTGGTCTAGATATTTTGTTTGAAGTTTCACTTTAAAAACTAGGCCTTACTTGTGTCCACTTGGGCTTCTTTGTGGTCCCACACCTTCATGGTTACCACCTTCATTATTTACTATTTCACAAGACCACTTCAGAAACCATTTTCCTTTCAAAATATTAGGTCCGAGGTATCCCTTATCAAGGAATATCTCTAACCCCTAGGTCTAGGCTTCCTCCTAAATCTTTCTTGGGGAGCCCCATACCTTTCTTCTTGAGAAAATAATTCTTATTATCTGAGTCTCTCTTATAAATGGGCTCTTGAAATCATTATTTATCCATCATTGATATACCATTTATAGTGATTTCCCTTATACTAGTACTCCTCCCATTGGCGAAATTCTGTAAAAAGTAGGGTACGTTAACCGAGGTGACAATGGATCTTTGTCCCATTGTTGCCACTTGGTCTAGTAGTTTCCCCTTTGGAACACCAGCTATGATCCCTACTAGATTGAGTAGTAACAATATTGGCGTCGTTGTTGGGGAGGAATCAGGTCTACCTCCCTTAGAAATCATTTAGGAATTGATTCATTGACAACATTTCAAACATTCCTCTGGCTACTCCATTCATTGTCCAATCCCCTAGTTTTCTTCAAGTTAACAACATTCCTCCTTTAACTAGGGATGTTGCAAGAAGGGGAGAATGATCTCCATCACCTATTAGAACTAACCTTATCCATAAATTTGAAAAGGTTTGTAATTAAACTCTCGATATGGAAACCAACTCCAATGCCAACCAAAATCAAAACTAAGCCAAAGTTCCAAGAAGCAAGAGACACTTGGCTAGTATTTTTGGGCCTTTGAAATTGAGTGACAATCTCAAACCTTTGCCTGATAAAATAATGACTAGTTTCCCAAATTTAAAGGATATGACACCAAAAGTGCTCATGATCATGTTTATGAGTTCTATTGGATGATTTCACCTAGATTCATTAAGGATGAGGACAAGATCATGATGATATTTTATTTATCCTTCAAGGGACAAGTTAGGGAATGGTATCTTAGTCTCCCTCCAGGTAGCATAGGTGACTCTGATGAATTTGAAGATGTTTTTATGAAGATATGTTCATATGATACCCAAGGGTCTTTTAACATAGAGAATTTTTTACCACATAAGTAAGGGAAGAGAACACATCAAGAGTTTATCCAAAATAATGACAAACTTGTTAGAGGAATCCTTGATAACCTTCAGCCTCTGGATGCAATCATCCTTGATAAATTGACTAAGGTTGTGGGTGGTCATCTAACATATGCGGTAAAATACAAGAAACCTAAGAGTCTTTTTGAGGCCAAATAAATTTTCATGGAAGTTGAGAGAAACCTGAGAATTTCCAAAATGGAGTTGGATGAGCATCCTAAAGTTAAGGTGGAATCTAACAAGAGAAAGTCCAAATACCAAATTGAGGAAACCCTTGCAGTTGTCATAAAGAAACTTGAAAAAATATCTAAGGACATGAACTCGAGGGATAGGATTTACATGGACAAGTCCACCACCATGGAAAGGGCTTAGAAGTCAAATTTCACTCCCAATAACAAGTCCTCTCCTAAGAAAACTAATGATGAAGGTAATCTAATCTCATCCCAAGTTCCTAACACTTTATGCCCAACTAATGTTGAGAGAGAGTCATTTTCTAAACAAGAAGAAAGTAATAGAGAAGAAAGTGAAGATGAGGAAGAGGATAAGCAAGACAACATTGTGGAAACTTGTGCCTTCAACATTATGTTAGGTGGCACTTATGACAGCCCCTCGATTAACAAGGTGACTCTCAAAGAAGAGAAGGATGAGTCGATCGTCAATGTGGATGATAATGGAAGGTTTAAAAGAGTCCAATATTCATGAAATAACAATCGTAGCAGCCACTTCCTAAAGAAAATTCTCCTAAGGAGCCTCCAAAGAAGGATCCTCCTGTTGTTGTTACGTATTTTTGAGGTTGAAGGAGTAAACACATAGGACAATATCAAAACCACTTTGGAAGCTGGGATCTAGCCCCTCCAGCTTCAGAGAGGGATCTCCTTGTTTGATTTAGCTTTGTTTTTATATTAATTTTAGGCTAGTTATGATCGTACTTGTTTGTTTTGTTTGAAAGGTTTGGTTGATTTGAGTGTTATAATTTTCATTGGGCTATGGAGTCTATAAACTAACTGGAGTTTGTTCATCCATTTTTAAAGGAGTTCTCACAGGGCAAGCTAGGTTGTAGTAAATGGATTTTTCAAAATTTAAATGGATTGTTTAAAAGTAGAAATGTAAGGTTTAGTAGAGAACAAAGAGCAATTAAGAATTATTTATCCTAACTTCAATGGAAAACATTAAAATTACCAATAGCCAAAATAGGGTTTTCTTGATAACAAATCCTATTTATCCTAGTTTCTGTTGATTAATTCAGATTTAGTAAAATAGAGGAAAGAAATAATAATGTTTAAATAGATAAAGATAAGAAACACATCACCATTCAAGACACCACATGAATCATGTGAAAGGTCCCTGTATTATTGATGCTATAGTAATTCAAAATTAAAATATGCAGTAGAAATTACATTCGGAAATCAACACTAATACTTTGAACAATGAAGTATTTATAATTAAAAATACAATAATGCTTTACAAAATCATTGTCAAACCGACAGCGTATTATTAGCCAAGTTATAAACTAATATCATCTAATCCTGGAAAAATAATAGGCCACATAGGCTGTTGAGGAAAACGGTGGCCCTATTTGGGTGGTTTCTATTATTGAGTCATTCAAAACAGAATGCGATGCTGAACTAAAACTTGCGCTAGATGTTGTCCCAACAAAACATTCCACTACTCCCGAGTTACTGCTTAGTCCAATAAATCAAGTAGCTCTTCCCATCTCTTTTCATCTGGAACTATTAACTTTGTCACCCTTGCTATAGGATTAAATGCATGGTGTATGGAGAATGAAGGAACCCTCAAGGTTCTTCCCGGGACCCTTGGCAGACTATAACATTATCTGTAGCTATCACAAATCTACATGCATGTCCATATTCAATAACTAACTATCAAAGAAAAACATATTCATTACCTCGAGTCTCCATGTAGATTTGCTGGAGAGCACAATACAGCTAGTTAGAAGTCCCCTAAGCTAGCTCCAAATCAAGTCCTACACATAGAAGAGACAAGCGTAATCACAACATAAAACCTTGAAAATTAATATATGAATATATAAAAGACATCTAGTTGCACATAACTAAGCTACTCATGCTAAAAGACATTGAATAAACATATAAATGAATTATAGTACCAACACCACAGAGTAGACAGTACAACTGTAGTTCTATATTAATGTCGAAAGAGTGATTACAACCATCAGTTGCATCAACCTTCCCTTACCCCTCCAGCTCCTCTCTCTCTCTCCCTTCTTACCAACTTCTTATGCTTAAGTATGAGACTCTTCTCGACAATCAAGTAAGCTATCCTCTCAAATGACTTGACCCCTTTCACAATAACCCTAGCTCTGCTTATGTAGCATTCGAGGTTAGGGTTTCCAAGTTTCTCCATGAGTTCCCTTAGGTAAAAGCAATGATGTTGCCATTCTTTTGAGCTCTTTCCCATTTTCCTTCTTCATTAGGATTAGAAATCCCCCAAATAGGTAAAACTTTGATGTTTCCTTGCTTTTCTGAGTTGATTTAGGAGAGAATATAGGGATATTTCTTAGACAATTCACTCCTTTGACCCTTAGATCATCATTAGGGTTCACTAACGTTGTCCTCGAGGTAACTAGTAGAGTTACCTGGGTCACTAACGCTCCCTTAAGCTTGCAGAGAAGATTTAAAAAGAAGGTTGTCAGTGTATAGGCAACGTTAGCTTGGAAACAAGGCTTGTGAACTTGGTTATTCCTTCAATCATCATGTCTTTCCCCTTTGAGCTGATGAGGAGGTAATTTTATTGTATAATAGACGCCCCCTAAAGTATGAGATCAGAGGTTGCAATGATGGATGAAATAATTTACTTAACTGTTATGTTTCTTCTTTGACAAAAAGAGAAAGAGGATCAAAGCTTCGAGCAGTACGGGAAACTTGATACAACACATATATAAAACAACTAAAATCATGTCCTGAGTCGAACATTCCCACGCTCAGTAGCTATGTCAGAGTGATTTTCTCATAAAATAGATATGACGATGCTAGCTGCTGATAAGCATAATGTAGAACCAGTGTCATAATAGGATCATTCTAATGAACTGTCTCCAAAAAAAAATATACACAACTTGGGAGAGGAAACAAGGTTGAGTGATGTGGGCCTCTACCCAAGGTCTTGATTTCCACTTCACCGAACAGCATAGATCGATGCATGTAAATATATGCGTTGATGTTGAACATGCACGAAATCGTTTAATTACCAGTCAATAATGGAGACCATTAACAGACACAAGGAAGGCCACCAATAATGGTGATGGTATGCAAGATGCACAGTACAATCTAGTGAGTGTGAAAAATGTTTCTGTCATCAAACACTCATAGAATCGCTTAACTAGGAGCCAATAATGAGAATCCCTTATCAAACACAAGGTGACCTGCCACTAATGTCTACAAGTACCAAGGCACTGAATGTGTTTCTAGGTTGTCTTCCTAGATAGAGTGTTGAAGTCGATAGGAAGAGACCTATCGAAAGGTAGGCAATAATGTGTCCTACATCAATCGACATGAAATAAGACAATAATGATTTGTTTTTTTAGGAATATTTGAGAATTAGGTCAAAACAACAGAGGGCATGATGAAATAATATGCTTGATGGGTTATTGGAGGAAACAACAGGTTATCCCTTGAACAACAGAAGGAATGCAGCACTAGACTCGTGAACACCAAAGAGTGTTAGGATACAGAGATGCAACAACATCGAGGTATTTTAGGCTATGTTAACTACCTATACCAATAGGTTTCATTTTTCATGATTGGCAAGGGAAGTGCCAATATGATCTACTTTGGTGATGCAAAGATCTCATATTCTTGTGGAAGAAATATACTTGTTTGGTTAAATGCTGCCCTACTTCTGGATGGGTGATCCAACAGCCTAAGTTGGGTCATGCCATGTTTCAATTTTTTTTATAGGTTAGAGAAAGAAACCTGTCCAAACAGCTCAATCTTGGCAGGTAAAGTAGATAGGTAGTGAAAGAAGGTTCCCAACTGCTTAATCTGGGGCCTTGGAAGAAATAAGGGTAGCTTTAGATAGAAAATCAAAAGAAAGCCAAAGGTTAAGAAAAAGGCACAAAAGGGTTTGCAAATCTAAGTGCACCCTCCTTGGAGTAACAAAAAATGCTAGGCAATAGAGTGGGTAGGTAGATGGGGTTGCAGAAAGCATGGTTTGTGACATTTCACTGGCCTAAAGGAAAGGTAAAAACAGGATGCCAGTGCAGATGTTCTATTCACAGCAGTGTTACAACAACTTAATGAAGCATGTCTAACCTCCAGTTTTCCCCATCTCCTTCATGACTAACATCCCTATGCCACCAAAATTCACAAAGAAGATCAAAGCATTTTGTTGGTTCTAGTTTCTTTAATAGCCACATTTCTTATGCAAAATTCTTTTCATTTTGATCTACTTCCTAAAAGACTAAGTTAATTTCATACAAACTCAGTATCCCCCCCCATCCACCTCTTTTATTCATATTAACTACTAACTTATTACTATCTAACTCCCCATACCCCCTATTCCCCTATTACTATGTAAAACTTGCAAAAAACCCAAAAAAATCTAAGTATCCCTGCCCCCGAGCATTATAGCTCTAGGTGTGATTTTGAAGGTCTTCATGCGCTAAAAAACATTTCAGCGCAACCCACAAAGCGCCAAAGAATTAATCCTAGGGATTAATCCGAGATTTGCTCGGGTTAATAGCCTTAAACCCGCTTTGATTATAAACCTTTGTAAAAACCCATTTAACCCGCAAATGCTGAAAACAACTCGGAAAACCCACTTTTCCAAAGTTTCCGCCAGGCGCGATTTTCAAAAGAAAGTAATATTTAATTCTCCCCGCCGTCGAACATTGCTCGCGCACCTTATCCTTTTGTCAACCGTCGGATCTGGGCCCTCCCATCCGACGGCCCACATCATGTCGAACGGGCATCAGCGCCCGAAATTTACCTTCCGAGAAACTGTCAGAGGGTGACGTCAGGCCTCTGCCACGCGTCGCCCCCTGGAGTCTCTCGGAGCGCCCTCTGAAAATATCGCAACCGTATAGAGGGCGGTCCGAGAAAAACCGCTTACCACTCCGCTAAACCGCCTCCCCATGCCATCGCCATGGCCCGCCCACGTCACGTCTGTTTGGCGCCCTGTCAGCACCACCGACCGCTAGCGCTCCTACGTGTATGCCACCTATGTAATCCCTGTGGACCACTCACTGACCGCCACATCACCCGATGACGTCATGCTCACGTCACCCGACCCTGACCCCACCTGATGACGTCATGCTGACGTCATCAAAAAAGCGCGCCAATGAGCCAAAAGTCCATATTTAGCCGTTTTTTTTCGCATTTTTCTCATTTTCTCACTGAAAGAACCATTGCTCTCCTCTGCATGAGAATTACGTCCACTGCCGCCAACCTTCTGAAGTCGACCTGAAGAGCGCTGCCGCCTGCAACCCACCTGTACTTGTCACCATTACCGGCAATTCACCGGGTATTTACCCAGAGCATCCTTTCAGAGCTAAGTTATGTCAATGTTTCTCCAAAACTGAATTCACAAGAGTAAAACAAACCTGTTATTACCGTTAAATTCCTGGGAAAACTAGCATTCCCCACAATTGTAGGGTCTAAATTCACCTGTTGAACCCACATATATCTACCCTTCCCCAAATTCCCATTTTTTCTCCGCATTCGTGGACTGTAAACCTAAAACATCATAATTCACCAGGAAAACTGAGTTGCCTGCTCCTGCAATCTATCAAATTACTCTTGTTAAGCATTCTGCACCATTATCACACCTCATTACCCTTTTACCTCTGTAAAATTAACCCTTTGTGATCTCTTGCCCGCTAAAACCAGTTCAGCACTGAGTCATAACCACTGCTTAGCCATGGAAACACCAATAGTCCTAAATATTCAACCTCTGAATGCCCCACAAAGAGAGCTGAAGTGGAAAGCCCTAGGTGATAAGGATTACCAAATGTTAGACTCAATGCCCAGGACAACCAAGTTTAATATTCACCTGATGAATGAATTAAAGGCCCAACATCTCAGTGGGGCTGACACCTTGGGAATTTGGGATTCCCACATACTCATTTACAACCTCCCTCAAGTCAATGTCCTACCAGACTTGATAAAACAATGCATGTCAAGTTATGATCCCGGCCAAAGAGCTGTCCTCAGCCCCTCAGGCTCAGTACTATTCCATATCACCCCTGAGACTATCAATGAAATGCTACACTTTCATACTACAAGGCCCCTTACTCCTCTCTCCCTCCAGGACCTGATAACAAAAGGGGGAAACTTGTCTAGGGATCAGATTTCTAGGGTTAACCAATTGTTTATTCAGCCTGAGTATCAATCTATGACCGCTCCCCTTCCCATAGCATATCCATATCTTAATGAGCTGGGGAAAATGATGGTAGAATTGATCAGTTACATCCTGGGTTATGGGACATATCAGGATGTGGATGAAACCATCATAGCAATGCTGCCCATTTTCTCCCCAGGGATGCCTCCTGCTGTGCATTATGACTTTGCTACTTTCATTGCCAATAAGATTCATGAGCAATTTATGAATCTGGAGAGGGAAAAGGTGTTTAAATACACCAGGTACATATATCATTTATTCTCATTCTATCAACCTGACGCCTTCCCTGTCCCTCTAAAGAACCTAGATGCCCAGGGACGCCCAAGGTCGGTTGTGTTTTGGACTTCAGTTTTCCATCTTTTGCCTTATTCACCCTACACCTATTATGAGTTTATTGATCTGTTCATTCATCCAGCTATGACATTGTTGTTGGGTGCCCGTCCCCCAAGATTGACAGATGAAATGCAGAGAATCCTTCAACTCTCTAAGGCATACAACATTGGTGATTGGTAGTTCTACCAACACCATACAGTAATCAGAGTATATGGCGGTGAGTTGAGTCCCTATAGGCTTCCAAAATATGTCCCTATGAGACTCTTTGCCTTAGAGTACTTCAGGCAATTTGGAAATGCAGACTTTGTCCATTTCCTAGCTAAAAACAGGAAGGTACAGCTAAAAGTAAGAAATCAGCTGGGTCCCTTCTTGTACAATAAGAAGGAAGAAGGATGGAGGGAAGCTGATAGGATTCTAGAGACCCTCAGACTTCAGACCAGCTTCAAGTGGGTGCCTTATGACCCTAATCACTTCATTTCCCTTAGGAGGATAAAGTATAAATTGGGTGGCTATGTCCATGTGAAAATCCCTCATGTTGAGAAGTATGCCAATGCCCTAAGCTGGGAAGAAGGCACATTAGAAGAGCCAATTAGCAAAGAAGAAATGCTAAGAAGAGAAACTAGCAATATTGAGAAAGAGGCTGACTTGGAACATTGTGGGTAGTTTCTTCCTCCTGTCAGAGGCAAATTGGAGCAGCTGCCTCATCGTCCACAGCCCAGCAGCAAGTAGCCGGAGTTACCCAACAAGAAACAAATAAAGGCAAGGGCAAGGAGGTGGAGCAGGAACAATCACCTCCTAGAGCACAGCAACAAACAAAGTAGCAGATAGATAAGGAGGTGGAGCAGGAACGATCACCACCTAGAGCACAGCAACAAACGGAGCAGCAGATAGATAAGGAGGTAGAGCAGCAACTAGAGCAGTAGCTAGAGTAGCAACAAGAACAACAAGAAGAGCCTCAAGGAGAGGGGCAGCCTATGCAGCAAGAACAAATGGCTAAGGCACCAGCACCTATTGAGCAACAGGCTGAACAAAACATGCCTTCTGGGGAAGAGAAGATGGTTGAGACCTCAGTACTCCAAACTCCACAAAAAGTGGAAAATGGAAAGAAGAAGGACAGAGAGCAGGAGACTCCCCTTACAACGTCCACTAATCAAGCGGAGAAAAGGCAAAGATTAAATCCCCTCTCTGAAGAAGAAATGCTTATGGGGCAATCGGTGATAATGGGCCCACCAAGCATGGAGGTATCCGCTAGTTCCTTTCAGCAGGAACCAGAGAGAAATCTTGGAGGAGAGGTCAGCTCCTCAAGACATCAAAGAAAAGCAGAGGTGAGCATCAAGAAACAGTTCATTGATATCAAAAGAAGAAATGAGCCACTCAGGCTCCAAATCTACAATCAGTTGCTGAAGATTGCCCCCACAATTCAGCAAAGGCTCACGACAACCTATGACATTTCAAAAGGAAAAATGACCATGAGTCATTTCAGGCGCACCATGGTGCAGCCACAGTCAGCTGCAGATTACATAAGAACCAACCTGGAGATTCTTGCAAAAGACATTCACCCTATGGACCAAATAGAACTCCATAAGCAAACGGGTGAAATGGTCTATGCAACGTTGGCAAACAAGACAATGTTGGCAAAAAGGCTGGAGAACAACCTAAATAATACAGCTACCCAACTAGAGTTGGAGAAGGCATCCTCCTTGGGCAAAGACAATAGGATCAAGTCTTTGGAAGATATAATTATAGAGCTGGGGAATGACCCCAAGGATCCCAAAGCCATACAATCACTACTGAAGATAAGGGATGCAGACCTGGCAGCCCTAAGAAAGAAAGTAAAGCTCCCAGCAACCATTCACCCCCAAACAGATGAGGTTGCTCAGCAGAAGAAAGAATAAGAAATAGCTACATTGCTGGTAGCACTACAAAAACAACTAGTGCAGATAGAAGGGAGGCTGCACTACAGGCAACCCTACAGCAGAAAGAGGGAGGTCAGACTTCTCAGCCCCCTCCATAGGTTATTAACCTTGAGGAGCCTCCAAAGACCACTCCTCCTCACACAGAAGCAGCAACAGCACCATCTACATCAGCAGCAGCACCATCAACATCAACAGCAGCAGCGTCTACAGAGCAGGCTCCAAGCCTGGACATGCAGAAATTGTTAAATGAGGTCCAGGCCCTAGAGGCCCAAATGACAGAACTAAATGGAGCCAAGGATGAGTTGGCCAAGCAAAATGAAAAATATGATAAATCAAAGCAGAATGTGTCTGAGAAAGGGAGATAAATAAAAACTCTCAAGGAAAGAATAAAAGAGATGGAGAAGGAGCTCACCCTTGACAAAGTGGTGGGTGAGATCAGAAGAGTTTTATGGACCGACATTGGCCAATCAATAACGGACCAATGGCAATACATTGAAACCATTCATGAGCAAATGGAGCTCATAGGTAAAGCACAAAGGGAAGTGCATAGAGCAAGGGCATCTCTAGGCAGTATGCCTAAGGTAGCCAACAGATTGATCAATGTGCTCAATAACAGGACAGGCCCTCAGCTGGCAGCAATTGGGATCACCAGCAGGATGGAGACTATCCAGCTAGTTAAGAGGGTCCTCACATTGAAAAGCCTAGTACAGACATTGGACAAAAGGAGCCAAGATATGTAAGCGGAGGTAAACAGGTTCATGGATAAGTTTGTTGCATTACAGGGCAGAGGTCTCCCCAGCTTACTCAACAGTGCAGGAAAACTTCTATCACATGAAGTTTATGCTAAGAGGGTGAACACATTTTCCACAAATCAGATCAGCCAAGGATCAAGCAGCTCCCAGGATACAGGGCCAGCATTTGGGCAAAGTCTCTATGACAGAATAGAGAATCTGTTCTTTATTATGAATGAGATTAACCATCTGTTTGAAATGCGTCCGAATTTCTACAAATACACAGAGGCAGATGAGACCACGGATGCAGTTTTGAGGCATCAATTGCCTACGCAGGATTGGTGGGCCTCCATGATACACTTATTATTATAAACAAGAGGCGTCATCTGAATTTTGTCATCAAAATATATAAGTCATCACCTTCAGAAAGTGTGATACACATACTATGACAAAAAGGTGGAATGAGCCACCTCAGCATGAAGATTCGGCCACCAAAAACAGCAACGACAGCTATAGGTAGCAGGGCCGAGAAAAGGCTTCAGCATGATAGAGCATAAAGACACATCATTCACATTAATCAGCATTAAAGCAGAAAAGCTCAACCGACTCACTCTCTTCCAAAGGTTAAGAAGAGGCCTGACAGCATTAAAGACCATTTATCTTACACTCAGACTAGCAATAACTTTCTTATCTGATATTTGTAAAGTTGGTGAGCACAGTTAATGTATCAAATGACTCAGCATTGA
>APFE031461587.1:23411-43843 GCA_000404065.3 Pinus taeda
AAATATGTCAAAATGCCTTTTGGGTTGAAAAATGCAGGAGCTACCTTTCAAAGGGAAATGGATATTGCCTTTTCCAAAGAAATCCGTGATTTCCTTGTCATCTACGTAGACGACCTCACACCTTTCTCAATGTCGGACCAAGAACATTTGAAACATCTAAAGCAAATATTCACAACTTGCAGGAAATATGGAATTTCCTTAAATCCCAAGAAATCCCTGTTTGGATTGGAAGAAGGGAAGTTATTAGGTCATATCATTTCAAAGGATGGCATTAGGATTGACCCAGACAAAATACAGGCCATCTTGCAAATGCCCCACCCAAGAAACATAAAAAAATTACAAGCATTCCTGGGGAAGATTAACTTCCTCAGGAGATTCATCCGAAATTTGGTTGAATTAAGCAGATTACTAAATAACATGCTGAAAAAGGATTCAAAAGTGAAATGGACAGTAGAAGCAAATCAAGCTTTTGAAGGAATAATGCTGGCCCTTACCCAAACTCCAGTCTTAACAAATCCTCAATTTGACAAAGAGTTTATCATTTTCTCTTTTGCTTCCCAGCATACTATTGCTGCTGTCTTATTACAGAAAGATGACCAAGGAAATGAGAGACCGATTGCATTCTTTAGTAGAGCTCTTAGAGATGCTCCCCTAAAATACCAGATCATGGAAAAGCAAGCATATGCCTTGGTCAAAGCCATCAAAGACTTTAGAATATATATCCTATACTCTCGTGTTATAGCTTATGTACCAAGTCCCATTGTCAAAGATATACTCACTCAAGAGAATTTGGAGGGAAGAAGAGGAAACTGGATTGCCAACATCTTAGAATTTGGCATTGAAATAAAACCTACAAAATTGATGAAAGGGCAAGGTTTGGCTAAATTAATGTTTGAAACAAATTTCCAAGCCTTGGACATCAACCAACTGGACAGTGAACCAGATCTGGCGACTCCAAAGATCAATGTAGCCTTTGAACAATCCCTGTGGTATTCTGATATCTGTCATATATTGCAAAACCTGTGTGCTCCCCCAAGATTGTCCAGAACTAAATGTAGGATCTTCAAAATGAAAGCCTCAAGATTCTGTGTCATGGATGGCAATTTGCTTTGGAAAAACCATGAGGGTATATTGCTAAACTGCTTAATTGAAGATGAGGCTAACAATGTCATAAAGGAATTTCATGCAGGTGATTGTGGTGGACATTTGTATTGGAAGTCCACTGTGGATAAAATACTAAGGGCTGGTTACTATTGGCCCACTCTATTCCCTGATGTAAAAAGTTTCACCACCTCATGCCATAAGTGTCAAATATTTGAGGGAAAGAGAAAGTTACTACCACTCGCTTTGAGGCCTATTGCAACAGAAAGACCTTTTCAGCAATGGGGTTTGGATTTCATTGGGGAAATTCATCCCTCATGCTCAGGCCAGCACAGATGGATCCTCACAGCCAAAGACTACTTCACCAAATGGATTGAGGCCATCCCTTGTAGACATGCAAATGATTCAGTAATCATTCAGTTTTTGGAGAACAACATATTGTCTAGATTTGGTTGTCCCAACAAGATAATAACAGACAACGCTGCTACTTTTAGATCCAAGAAAGTGATGAATTTCTTCCACAAATGTCATATTACTTTGGGTCATTCCACTGCATACTACCCTCAAGGAAATGGCCTAGCTGAGTCATCAAATAAAAGCCTAATAAACATCATCAAGAAGGTGTTGGAAGAAAATAAGAAGAATTGGCATAAGAAACTTGTAAATGCCCTATGGGCAGATAGACTAACAACCAAGAGATCAATTGGTGTCAGCCCATATGAGTTAGTCTATGAAGAAAGTCAAGTTGAGCCAAATGACATGCATAATATGTTTGCAACAAACCAGGGACCAAGTTTACAATAGAGTACAGGTTCTCTAAGAAAAGTGAAAGAAAGCTTTTGATAGAAAGACTAAAGCTGAAGATTTCAGAATAGGTGACAAAGTCCTCAAGTGGTACTCAAGAAGGGAAGATGAAGGGAAATATGGAAAATTTGATTCTCTTTGCAGAGGACCATTTATTATCCAAGCAGTCCAAGGAAACAACACCTACTTCCTAAAAAATTTGGATGAAACTAACTTAAATGAAGATCCTGCCAATGACAGGATGTTGAAACATTATTTTGACTACTTTCCATGCATATAGCAGGGTCTTTACTCATATACATAATCAGTTGTATATATTTCCTTTCAGCATACTAATAGTTCAGTTCAAAAGATTGTTGTAAATAAACAGAAAAGAGGCTTTATATTCTAGAAATTCCACATAGGTGAAAACCTCCAGTTTTGAAGTACAAAGAGAAAGTTTTCAAGTTTTTGATAGGAGCAGTTAAGGGCCAAGGCATTCTGACCTGTTGTTCTTGGTCTTTCAAATAAAAACCATCCCCAAGTGGAGTCACTGCCAGCTACCTATACCAATAGGCTTCATTTTTCATGATTGGCAAGGGAAGTGCCAATATGATCTACTTTGGTGATGCAAGATCTCATATTCTTGTGGAAGAAATATACTTATTTGGTTAATGCTACCCTACTTCTGGATGGGTGATCCAATAGCCTAAGCTGGGTCATGCCATGTTTCAATTTTTTTTGTAGATTAGAGAAAGAAACCTGTCCAAACAGCCTAATCTTGGCAAGTAAAGTAGATAGGTAGTGAAAGAAGGTTCCCAACTGCTTAATCTGGGGCCTTGGAAGCAATAAGGGTAGCTTTAGATAGAAAATCAAAAGAAAGCCAAAGGTAAAGAAAAAGGCACAAAAGGGTTTGCAAATCTAAGTGCACCCTCCTTGGAGTAACAAAAAATGCTAGGCAATAGAGTGGGTAGGCAGATGGGGTTGCAGAAAGCATGGTTTGTGACATTTCACTGGCCTAAAGGGAAGGTAAAAACAGGATGCAAATGTAGATGTTCTATTCACAGCAGTGTTACAACAATTTAATGAAGCATGTCTAACTTCCAGTTTTCCCCATCTCCTTCATGACTAACATCCCTATGCCACCCAACTTCACAAAGAAGATCAAAGTATTTTGTTGGCTCTAGTTTCTTTAATAGCCACATTCCTTGTGCAAAATTCTTTTCATTTTGATCTACTTCCTAAAAAGACTAAGTCAATTTCATACAAACTCAGTATCCCCCCCCATCCACCTCTTTCATTCATATTAACTACTAACTTATTACTATCTAACTGCCCATACCCCCTATTCCCCTATTACTATGTAAAACTTGCAAAAAACCCAAAAACATCTAAGTATCCCCGCCCCCGAGCATTATAGCTCTAGGTGTGATTTTGAAGGTGTTCATGCGCTAAAAAACATTTGAGCGCAACCCACAGAGCGCAAAAGAATTAATCCTAGGGATTAATCCAAGATTTTCTCGGGTTAATAGCCTTAAACCCGCTTTCATTATAAACCTTTGTAAAAACCCATTTAACCCTCAAATGCTGAAAACAACCCAGAAAATCCACTTTTCCAAAGTTTCCGCTAGGCACGATTTTCAAAAGAAAGTAATATTTAATTCTCCCCACCGTCGAATATTGCCCGCGCACCTTATCGTTCCGTCAACCATTGGATCTGGGCCCTCCCATATGACGGCCCACATCATATCGGACGGGCATCAGCGCCCGAAAGTTACCTTCCGAGAAACTGTCAGAGGGTGACGTCAGCCCTCTGCCACGCGTCGCCCCCTGGAGTCTCTCGGAGCGCCCTCTGACAATACTGCGACCATATAGAGGGCGGTCCGAGAAAACCCGCTTAACACTCCCCTAAACCGCCTGACCACGCCATCGCCACGGCCCGCCCACGTTACGTCCGTTTGGCGTCCTGTCAGCACCCCCGACCGCCAGCGCTCCTGCGTGTCTGCCACTGATGCAATCCCCGTGGACCACTCACTGACCGCCACATCACCCAATGACGTCATGATGACGTCACCTGACCCTGACCCCACCTGATGACGTCATGCTGAAGTCATCCAAAAAGCGCGCGAATGAGCCAAAAGTCCATATTTAGCCATTTTTTTCGCGTTTTTCTCATTTTCTCACTGAAAGAACCATTGCTCTCCTCTGCATGAGAATTACGTCCACTGCCGCCAACCTGCTGAAATCGACCTGAAGAGCGCTGCCGCCTGCAACCCACCTGTACTTGTCACAATTACTGGCAATTCACCAGGTATTTACCCAGAGCATCCTTTCATAGCTAAGTTACGTCCATGTTTCTCCAAAACTAAATTCACAAGAGTAAAACAAACCTGTTATTACCATTAAATTCCCGAGAAAACTAGCATTCCCCACAATTGCAGGGTCTAAATTCACCTGCTGAACCCACATATATCTACCCTTCCCTAAATTCCCATTTTGTCCGCGCATTCATGGACTGTAAACCTAAAACAACATAATTCACCAGGAAAACTGAGTTGCCTGCTCCTGTAATCTATCAAATTACTCTTGTTAAGCATTCTGCACCATTATCACACCTCATTACCCTTTTACCTCTGCAAAATTAACCCTCTGTGATCTCCTGCCCGCTAAAACTAGTTCAGCACCGAGTCATAACCACTGCTTAGCCATGGAGACACCAATAGTCCTAAATATTCAACCTCTGAATGCCCCACACAGAGAGCTGGAGTGGAAAGCCCTAGGTGATAAGGATTACCAGATGTTAGACTCAATGCCCATGACAGCCAAGTTTAATATTCACCTGATGAATGAATTAAAGGCCCAACATCTCAGTGGGGCTGACACCTTGGGAATTTGGGATTCCCACATACTCATTTACAACCTCCCTCCAGTCAATGTCCTACAAGACTTGATAAAACAATGCATGTCAAGTTATGATCCCGGCCAAAGAGTTGTCCTCAGCAACTCAGGCTCAGTACTATTCCATATCACCCCTGAGACTATCAATGAAATGCTGCACTTTCGTAGTACAAGGCCCCTTACTCCTCTCTCCCTCCAAGACCTGATAACAAAAGGGGGCAACTTGTCCAGGGATCAGATTTCTAGGGTTAACCAATTGTTTATTCAGCCTGAGTATCAATCTATGACTGCTCCCCTTCCCATAGCATATCCATATCTTAATGAGCTAGGGAAAATGATGGTAGATTTGATCAGTTACATCCTAGGTTATGGGACATATGAGGATGTGGATGAAACCATCGTAGCAATGCTGTCCATTTTCTCCCCAAGGATGCCTCCTGCTGTGCATTATGACTTTGCTACTTTCACTGCCAATAAGATTCATGAGAAATTTATGAATCTGGAGAGGGAAAAGGTGTTTAAATACACCAGGTACATATATCATTTATTCTTATTGTATCATCCTGATGCCTTCCCCATCCCTCTAAAGAAGCTAGATGCCCAGGGACGCCCAAGGTCGGTTGTGCTTTGGACTTCAGTTTCCCATCTTCTGCCTTATTTACCCTACACCTATTGTGAGTTTATTGATCTGTTCATTCATCCAGCTATGACATTGTTGTTGGGTGCCCCTCCCCCAAGATTGACAGATGAAATGCAGAGAATCCTTCAACTCTCTAAGGCATACAGCATTGGTGATTGGTACTTCTACCAACACCATACAATAATCAGAGTATATGGCTGTGAGCTGAGTCCCTATAGGCTGCCAAAATATTTCCCTATGAGACTCTTTGCCTTAGAGTACTTCAGGCAGTTTGGAAATGCAGACTTTGTCCATTTCCAAGCTAAAAACAAGAAGGTGCAGCTAAAAGTAAGAAATCAGCTGGGTCTCTTCTTGTACAATAAGAAGGAAGAAGGGTGGAGGGAAGTTGATAGGATTCTAGAGACCCTCAGACTTCAGACCAGCTTCAAGTGGGTGCCTTATGACCCTAATCACTTCATTTCCCTTAGGAGGATAAAGTATAAATTGGGTGGCTATGTCCATGTGAAAATCCCTCAAGTTGAGAAGTATGCCAATGCCCTAAGCTGGGAAGAAGGCACATTAGAAGAGCCAATTAGCAAAGAATAAATGCTAAGAAGAGAAACTTGCAATATTGAGAAGGAGGATGACTTGGAACATTGTGGGCAGGTTTCTTCCTCCTGTCAGAGGCAAATTGGAGCAGTTGCCTCATCTTCCACAGCCCAGCAGCAAGTAGCCGGAGTTGCCCAACAAGAAACAAATAAAGGCAAGGGCAAGGAGGTGGAGCAGGAACAATCACCTCCTAGAGCAAAGCAACAAACAGAGCAGCAGATAGATAAGGAGGTGGAGCAGGAACAATCACTTCCTAGAGCACAACAACAAACAAAGCAGCAGATAGATAAGGAGGTAGAGCAGCAACTACATTAGCAACTAGAGAAGCAACAAGAACAGCAAGAAGAGCCTCAAGGAGAGGGGCAGCCTATGCAGCAAGAACAAATAGTTGAGGCCCCAGCACCTACTGAGCAACAGGCTCAACAAAACATGTCTTCTCGGCAAGAGAAGATGGTGGAGACCTCAGTACTCCAAACTCCACAAAAAGTGGAAAACGGAAAGAAGAGGGACAGAGAGCAGGAGACTCCCCTTACAACATCCACTAATCAACGGGAGAAAAGGCAAAGATTAAATCCCCTCTCTGAATAAGAAATGCTTATGGGGAGATCAGTGATAATGGGCCCACCAAGCATGGAGGTATCCGCTAGTTCCTTTCAGCAAGAACCAGAGAGAAATCTTGTAGGAGAGGTCAGATCCTCAAGCCATCAAAGAAAAGCAGAGGTGAGCATCAAGAAACAGTTCACTGATATCAAAAGAAGAAATGAGCCACCCAGGCTCGAAATCTACAATCAGTTGCTGAAGATGGCCCCCACAAATCAGCAGAGGCTCATGGCAGCCTATGACATTTCAGAAGGAAAAATGACCATGAGTCATTTCAGGCCCACCATGGTGCAGCCACAGTCAGCTGCAGATTACATAAGAACCAACCTGGAGGTTCTTGCAAAAGACATTCACCCTATGGACCAAATAGAACTCCATAAGCAAACGGTTGAAATGGTCTATGCAACATTGGCAGACAAGACAATGTTGGAAAAAAGGCTAGAGAACAGCCTAAATAATACAGCTGCCCAACTAGAGTTGAAGAAGGCATCCTCCTTGGCCAAAGAAAATAGGATCAAGTCTTTGGAAGATATAATTATAGAGCTGGGGCATGACCCCAAGGATCCCAAAGCCATACAATCACTGCTGAAGATAAGGGATACAGACCTGGCAGCCCTAAGAAAGAAAGTAAAGCGCCCAGCAACCATTCACCCCCAAACAGATGAGGTTGCTCAAGAGAAGCAAGAATAAGAAATAGGTACATTGCTGGTAGCACTGCACAAACAACTAGTGCAGACAGAAGGGAGGCTGGAAGACACTGAGGCTGCACTACAGGCAGCCCTATAGTAGAAAGAGGGAGGTCAGACTTCTCAGCACCCTCCACAGGTTATTAACCTTGAGGAGCCTCCAAAGACCACTCCTCCTCACACAGAAGCAGCAGCAGCACCGTCTACATCAGCAGCAGCACCATCAACATCAACAGCAGCAGCGTCTACAGAGTAGGCTCCAAGCCTGGACATGCAGAAATTGTTAAATGAGGTCCAGGCCCTAGAGGCCCAGATGACAGAACTGAATGGAGCCAAGGATAAGTTGGCCAAGCTAAATGAAAAACATGATAAATCAAAGCAGAATGTGGCTGAGAAAGGGAGAGAAATAAAAACTCTCAAGGAAAGAATAAAAGAGCTGGAGAAGGAGCTCACCCTTGACAAAGCGGTGGGTGAGATCAGAAGAGTTTTATGGACCCACATTGGCTAATCAATAACGGACCAATGGAAATACATTGAAACCATTCATGAGGAAATGGAGCTCATAGGTAAAGCACAAAGGGAAGTGCATAGAGCAAGGGCATCTCTAGGCAGTATGCCTGAGGTAGCCAATAGATTGATCAATGTGCTCAATAACAGGACAGGCCCTCAACAGTGCAAGAAAACTTCTATCACATGAAGTTTATGCTAAGAGGGTGAACACATTTGCCACAAATCAGATCAGCCAAGAATCAAGCAGCTCCCAGGATACAGGGCCAGCATCCGGGCAAAGTCTCTATGACAGAATAGAGAATCTATTCTTTATTATGAATGAGATTAACCATCTGTTTGAAATGCCTCTGAATTTCTACAAATACACAGAGGAAGATGAGACCATGGATGCAATTTTGAGGCATCAATTGCCTACGCAGGATTGGTGGGCCTCCATGATACAATTATTATTATAAACAAGAGGCTTCATTTGAATTTTGTCATCAAAATATATAAGTCATCACCTTCATAAAGTGTGATACACATACTATGACAGAAAGGTGGAATGAGCCACCTCAGCATGAAGATTCAGCCACCAAAAACAGCAACGACAGCTATAGGTAGTAGGGCCGAGAAAAGGCTTCAGCATGACAGAGCATAAAGACACATCATTCACATCAATCAGCATTAAAGCAGAAACGCTCAACTGACTCACTCTCTTCCAAAGGTCAAGAAGAGGCCTGACAGCATTAAAGACCATTTATCTTATAGTCAGACTAGCAATAACTTTCTTATCTGATATTTGTAAAGTTGGTAAGCACAGTTAATGTATCAAATGACTCAGCATTGAGATATTTTGTAAAACCTATCGTATATATTCCCCCTCGCGTACACTTCCAAGGGGTTGGTGATTATTGTTTTTTGGTTGTTTCTCTTATGAAGAACTGAGAACTTGGCTGTAACTTTCAGAAGGATGTGATTAATAAAGCTTGGAGTTTACAGGAACTGAGTCTTACTGGTGCATGTTGTGATTGGAACCATTGAATGCCACAAGATTCTAGTGTTATGACTTGATATAATAAGTGTTTCTCTATCTCTGTTAATTTTTCTGTTATTTATTTTAACTCATCCCTCTCACGTGTTGTTCTGAATCTAGGAAAGAAAGAAAAAGAATAGCTCAGGATTTGTCCATGGAGACACCCTGATCTCAATCTAATTTCACTATAAATGTTTTTCATAACTTTTAGCTATTTAAATTGGAATTCTTAATTGCTCCAATAAGCTCTGAATACCTCACAGTCACTATTTGGTAATTCATTTATGCTACTAAGTAGGGATTGTCATTCAAATTTATATCACACTGTTGGTAACTCCATATCTCATTGTTTCACTCACTAAATTGGAAATTATATTAAAAATAGCCATCTAGCCTTGCAGCAAATCTTTCTCCATCACAGGCACCAGAACTATCTCATTTTTCTGACTCCATATGCCCAAAGGATTGGCATCTTCTGAACTCTTCATGCCCTTCTTACAACAAAACTTCATCAACCAAAGTCTCAAAAAGGAAACTGAAATTTTAAACTAGCCCAAGATAGTCACAAAGCATAACTGAAACTTAAAGAGAGAGCCCTCTCTGATTATAGATAGGCTAGGATCTATAATCCAAAGGTTGGTTAGTGGTTACCCCAGTCGTATTCCCTTGGGAGTCATAGGGAACAACCTGGGTGTTAACACAACGATAATGTCTAAAGCACAATTAAGCTCCCCCTCGTCCGATGCGATGCGATATCGCTATTGGCGATCGGTGACTCACCATGCCGTCATCCTAAGCGGCCCTACTGGCTATGCCCGATGCGGTGCGATATCGGATATCGGCTATTGGGGATTCCAAGCAAAACCAATGCAATAACTTAGCATTTCCCCGATGCCCGATTACGTAAAGGGTAAATGGCACAGTTCCCAAAGTAACAGTCATAAAGGTAGTTTGATATGATTTATTCATAATTAAGGCCATATCCTTTGGAAAAGCCGCTCATCCATGTTCAAACCTCCAAATCACCCTAAGCATGCTTCAAATAAATCATTCAGCCATTAATTGAAGCAATTGTAATTAATGAGACTGACAGGCCGTAATGAACATTTAATAAGAAAAGCAGGCTTGAAGCCTATCCACGTATTTGATCCTAAGGCCACCTTAAGTCGACTAATTACTATGAATGCGCCAAGATATATATATATATATTTCATTATGTTCGATTCGTGATATTTTTGCATGTGTTGTGCTTATCTTTCACTCTGCGCAGAATTCTTCCATAGAAACAGAAGAAAGTGGTATGGGAAAGAAATCCAAGAAGACTACAATGCCTACTGCTCCGCCAGCCGCAGGGCTAGCTGTCGCTGATCCAACTGGGAAGAACAAAGGGCTGATATCAGATATAACATGCTTAGGACTCACCAGGACCACTTGGCAAGGGACTTATAATTTGATTGAAGCGGAAGGGCCAATGGTGACTGAAGTAGAGATTTTATGTGATAATACCAGCAAATCTGATGCCAATTTAAAGGACTTGGCTGACTCCTTCCTACACAGAATAGCGGCTCGGGAGCAGGTTCTTCCTTACACAGATGTGGTAAGGTGGGCAATCCAAGAGCTCCCAATTATCAATAGACTGTTTGAAACTGTGGACGGGAGGGTTTTCGGTTCGTTTCGAGCTGAAGACCTAAGGCTAATGTATCACCTGCCACAAGAAGAGAAGAAATATAATACTGCATTTTTGGAGAAGTTTCGAGCAGAGAACGAGACCGAGTCTGAACCAATTCGAGGCTAGAGACAGAATCTAGTAAAACACAAGCATGAAACCTCGGGTAAGTACTCAGTTGACTCCCTGTGTTCTCCTTACTGTTATGCTGGAATTATGATGTGTAGGCTATGGGGATTGCATGACTCTGCAAATTTCACCATAGAAATGGTTCCCCTAATAGAGGCAGCATGTAGTGGAGAAATCATAGATTGGGCAGTTATATTATCCGACAAGTTAGCCAAAGCCATTCTCGACTTCAGGTCTGACTATCGTGTCACAGAGAGGGTTATTCCGCCATTTTATTATAGTGCCTATATTATGGATGTGTTGTGTTTTAATTCTGAGTTTCCTGTGCTGGGATGGAGGTGGATGTCGCAAGACCCCACCCTATTCACATATATCATCGAAAACTATGGAAGACTAGTTATAAGCACCACCTGTACCAAATCTGCAACGGTTTTATGTTGCCAATTCATTATTCAATTTTCAATAAGCCTGCCCTGAAAATTTCCGAGCAAGCAGGGGTAGATTTCACTGCAGTAGCAAGTTGGTTTGGGGAGGAGAAATTCACCTACATAAGAGTTTTTGGCAGTCAGGCTAAGCCACATGTGCTACCACTTTACATCCCCGATAAGCTACTTGCCAGGGAGGTAGCTTATCAAATTAGTGCTGAAGGGGTTACCCAGACCCTGAAAAGAGCTAAAAAGCATGTTTGGCCTTCTTTTCCATTATGAATTGGAGTATATATCCTGCATGATATCAAGCATGCAGAGAAGGAAGACGGGAAAATTAATTTTCTCACTCTGGCTACTCTGCCAAGGAGCTAATATGATCCAAGAAAGAATGCTTACAATGCACTCGACCAGGCCAAATTGGCCAAGGTCGAGCACAAAGAAGACAAATTCGAAGATTTGTTCGGGTCTGCCGAATCACTTTATCAGGTCAAGTCGCTTGCCAAAAATGTTTATAATGATGAAGGGCTAATTGAGTTTAACAAAATTAGAGAACAGAGGTTATAAACTTTGCCTCTAGACCTGTTAGCAACTGCTCCGACAACAATCAGGTCAAGCGAGTCTGAGCAGCGAAATAATACACCACCTCCTACTACATCAAAATAGCAGGAGGAAATGCAAAGCCAGAGGCAGGAGGTGACTCAGGAAAATGTGCAGCGACAAGAAGAAACCCAAGCAAAGACCCAAGAAGGGAGCAGCTCTAAGGATAACCATGATCCATTAGTTGATCCGAATTTTCTCTAGCAATGGAATCAATTCAGTACAATCATCAATAACTTAGAGTGCTCGAAAGATGATGAGGTTTCAAAAGAATTTGATACACAGGAAGCGACATCGAAACCGGTTTCAGGTGAAACCAACGGCCTACCCAAAACAAAAGAACTAGAGATAATTCCTAAAGATCCAACGGGAGAGATCGTTTTTCAAATTGAAGAGATCCCCCCTTTAGATGTATTTTATAGCCCCAAGCATAAAGTCGTCGTAAAGCGATAGAGGAAAAGGAGATGAACTGATCAACCTTCCCCATTCCCTGAATTAACAGTAATGGGCAATGTTGTATGGAAAGAGGAATTCGACCCCTCCGATGACTTAACCAAGCTATCACAGTTCGCTGGAGCATATTCGGCGGCGACTATTGATAAAGCATCGGAGGTGAGCAATTTGTTAAAAGCTAAGGATCAGGACATCTCTTCACTACAGGCGAGACTATCAGAAGTTCAGCAGAGGGCAGCGCAGGCGGAGAAAGAATTGCTAGTACAGCAGCAGAACAATAACCAGCTAACCAAGCAATTACAAGAGCAAAAGCAGAGAATTGCTGAAGGCGCAATACAAAGGAAAAATGAGCTATCAGCAGCATTGGAGCAATTAAGAATATCAACTGAGGGAACAATGAAAGCGAAAGATGAACAAATCGCTCAATTGACCACTCAAATTGAGCAAATGAAAAGGCTCCCTCAGATAGATGAGTTCAAAGGAGAAGCACTCCAGCTAAATAAGGGATTGATTAATCAGGTTAAGCTATTATGTCAACAGATTATATGATCAGAACCATTGTGCGAATTGGCAACATCTATAAGCGAAAAGGTAGACAAAGCAAGGACCGACTTGGATCAAGCTGAAGAAACACTGACAAACTTTATAGAATGGCAGGATTCAAATGTAGGCCGGGCAGCTAATCTACCAAGAATTTTGGAATCACACAAAGAGATATTATTCACAGAATGGCAATCACAACTAATGAAAGCAGAAAGAGCAACTTCCAGATGCAGGACAATCAGTGGAAATTTGGTTGAATTAGTGAATAATACATTGTATTTATCTAACATAATTTCCCAATGCTCTCCAGGTCAATTAACAACAGAAAATATATTGGAGCTCTCATGCTATCCGGAGCTGGAGAAAAGCGCAAGATTGATCGCTGGAATCAACAGTCTGACGTGGATGCTTATTGGTTTTTCTTAATCAAACCATACAGCCAAAGAGCCCTCTTGAAGTGCCTAACCGATGTTGTCGGTTATATTATACCCGACATTCAGGATCCCACCTTCGCCGCCCAATTCAGTTTACGCCTCAACAAACTGCCAGAAGTAGAACGAATGCTCGCGATAAGCTAGCTAAGGTTTAAGGGCAAACAACCTGAGGCGTGACTCACTTCACCGACCGCCATATCGCCCCTGAGAGATAGACTGCATTTACTAATACCAATTTAGTAGGATTTTGTTTCATAGATATTTTTAGCTTAGTAGTAATTATAGACCCTTTCATGCATTTAGAAAGGGTCGTAAAAGTTTTGTATATGACTTAAACCCTAAAGCTGCACTATTGTACTTCAGGGATATTCATTTATGAAACTTGACCAATTATTCCAAATTTGATGAGGAAGGCTTTTATGAAAATGTGCACTATTGTCATTGTTTGAAAGCATTTCTGTGTTGAAAAAGGAATTTTGAATAACGATTGATATTTCGGATCGATCTACAGCTCACATGGTACTATTATCTGTGTCTGTATTCATCTTCGTTATATGAATTCTTGTTAGAATCGCTCTTGCTATTATCGCTTATATATATGTGTTTTTCACAGCATTCCTTATGCATTCCACTATTGGTTGTTTAGCGCATGCTTCCCTTTCAGACGTATATATGTATCGATGATATGAACAGTGAATGTAGTAATTTGTATTTATCGCTTCATTGTGACTATTCATGTGAAGCAATCTTTGAATGATTGAACATATTTTATTTATTTTACAGAGTCATTTATATGCCTGATAAATAGATAAAGATTATTTAATGCTACATTCTGAATGAATAAAGTTGTTCTCGGGATTAGTATTAGTTTCCCTATTTTTGTCAATAGAATAAGCTAGTCGCCTATCATTTGAGCAATCTATTCATCACCCATCCATCCCTTTTATTTCATTATCAGGAAACTGGTGCCGTTATCTCCAGTCGGAGCCACCATTCCAAACGGAAAAGGAGTTGTACCAAGGTCCGGACCAGGTGGTTATCCCCGATGTTGTGGCAGCGATTTCCGAGGCCTCGACATTTCTGGCACTAGAAGGAGGGCCACCCGCTATGAATGGCGAGTAAGCCAACACCTACAAACCATTCAAAGAGTAACTCACCCTCCACCTCTCGTCGAATATCTCGTTCGCATTCTGAATCTCCAGTATCCAGACGAGACGAAGAGGAATCAACCACTACTGCTCAATTACATCATACTTCAGACCACTTAAGTTCGGAGTCCACTGAAGTTCAATCCATCATCCAGAAACTTCAAGGCTTCTCAGTTTCCCCTCCTAGATTTGAAGTATCACAAGGCAGTCAAACTTCGCAATTTTGCTTACCCCCTCATCTTACCAGACTCCAAAGCGAAAAGCTAGGTATTGAGCCACCTGAATTTCCTTTACCCGAAAGGAAAAGGATCAAAAATACCACTGAAGGTTCTGGTAGTGAAACCCTTTCCCCATCATCTTCCATTTCATCTTCACCTATGCGAAGTCATACACCCACTTCACCACTTCATATAGTTGTTCACCAAGGGACTTCATCTCAAGCATCACAATATTTTCAGTCTGTACTTCCGCCTCCACCTCAAGCACCTGGAACACCACAAGCGATCGTCGGTAATCCTAAAATGGCCCAAAGACCATGGAGAAGTCCTGGTGCGGTTACCATGCCTACACCTTTACATCCATTACCTGATTACCCCGAAAAATGGTTACCCAAATTCAATCTAGATGCTGGAACTTCTGCAGAAGAACATATTAACAATTTTATGCTTTCAGTCAATCTAAAGGGAGTCACTGAAGAAGATGTGGTAGTAAGATTGTTTCCCTATTCACTACAAGGATCTGCAGGGTCTTGGTATTTTTCCTTAGCCTCTGGATCCATCACAAGTTGGAATATCTTCCAGGAACAGTTTCTCACCAAATACGGTGATGACAGATCCTTAGCTACACTTATCCATGATCTTTAAAATTTGAGGATCGAATCAAGAGAACCCATCTTGGAGTTCAACTCCAGATTTAACAAACTCTTGAACAAGATCCCCACTGATGATAAGCCAAGCGAACAAGTTAGAAGCGAGTGGTATATCACTGCTTTGCCTTCAAACATTGCCATATTTTTTGATAGGGCCAAATAGCCCACATTAGCCGAAAACATGAAGGAAGCACTCGCTGTAGAAAAAAGTGTAATCGCCTTAGAAAAGAAAACTGCCTTGGAAGAAAGAAAATCTAAAAAGGTGTCCTTTAAATAAGACTCTAAGAAAAAGAACACTAAGGATCCATATGACATGGAGGGCCTTCGAAAAGTCCTTAAAACTATGTCGAACGAAATGGTTGAGATTAAGAAACAAGTATCAGAATCCTCAATGAAGAAACCATATAGGAATTTCAAGAAACCTGAGTCCAAACCTCCTAATGTTATATCATATGCAGTCTTAGATCCTGAGCAAGAAGAAGAGGAAGAAATAGTTATACCATCCGAAGGAGAAGAACAGGAATTAGTTGAATGTCACGGAATGTGGGACTTTGTACTCCCTAATTCTAGTACTGATGCCGAACAAGAAGCCTTTCCTGTCACTACAAGGAGTAAAGGTACTCCCGAACCTGTTCAAGCTAATCCTAAGAAAAGGAGTGCTGGAACCAATACTGTAAAGGAAAAGGTACCCGTTAGAAAGCCAGCCACAACAGTATCTAACAATCAGCCATCATCTTCTACTACACCTTAACCATCTAAAACTTTGGTAGTTTCTGATTCGATGGATTACAACATTGTCGATGACATGAAGAAAACTAAGGCAAACATCACCATGTTTGAACCTAGTAAATTAAAACATCAACAAAAATTACTACTCAAAGAATTTAACGCTGTCCCTTCTTCACCTCTTCCCACCAATAAAGCTGCAAGTGACTCAGGACAACCCCCTGCTGGTAGAGTTTTGGCAACCGACACAATTCTGATTGGAGATAGATCAAACTCCCATACCCCCCCTTTCCTCCTGACTTATGAAATTTATAATCGAAATCTGCACAACTTCTTCATTGATTTTGGGGCATCTTCGAATATAATGCCTGCTTCGGTTTGCTCCAAACTGAATATAGAATCCCATAAGTCTTCTGTTCACATCGTGCCGTTAGATAGAACTAAAGTTCAAGTTCTAGGGGAAATAAACTCTGTAACAATCAGGTTATCGGCAGATCCAAGAATTGTCCAAAGGATCGATATTCTAGTCGTTGATACACCTGAATTTTATGGATTGATTTTAAGTAGGGATTGGTCAGAAAAACTCCATGGGTATATCTCCACCGATTGGTCACATATGTGGCTCCCCTATAAGGGCAAGCGCAATCAAATAAAGATTGATCGAGAGAAGCATATGATCCATACTGTTACAGACTTTGAACAAGAAAATCAGCCAATCGCGTTCAACAATAATATCCTAGGAAATTATTCTTCAGAGTCATTTTTTGGCAATTATATTGCCCAACCATCCCCTTTTTCAGTTGACAATTTCGCATCACAGATAGAAAACTTTTCACAGACCAACAGGTCTAAATGCGTTAATGTTACTGAGAATGTTGTAACAAAAATTGTAGATAATTCATTATTTTTGTCTTTATATTTTGATGGATCTAAGTCCAGTGAAGGATCAGGAGCAGGATGCATTTTGGTCAGCTCGCAAGGAGAAAAAACAATGCTTTCCTGTAGATTAGAATTTGAATGCACTAATAACACAGCCGAGTACAAAGCGCTTGTCCAAGGACTATATAAAGCAATCGGCCTCAAAGTTCAGTACTTAAAGGTCTTTGGCGACTCTAAAATTATTGTCAAGCAGGTAAGGAATATAATCCATTGTCTTTCGAACCATCTTAAGCATTATCAATCGCTGGTACAAGAACTTAACTCCCATTTCTTAGCATTCAATATATCTTCCATTCCTAGGGCACAGAACTCCGCAGCTGATTTACTGGCTAATGTGGCTTCCATGCTGCTCCCTTCCGAAGACTATAGTCCAGATAGGTTTTCAGTAGAATTACTTTTTAGGCCATCCATTCCAGATAATGTAACCGATTGGAGAGTGTTTAACCATGATGAAGACATTTTACAATTTTTGGCCTCTGAAAAATCCTATGACAATCAAATCATTGAGGAAGATGAGCATGATACTCAAATACAAGGTAAACATGAGGAAAATTCAATCCCTAAGTGTGTAGTGAAGCTTGAAGACCTTTACAATATTAAAGACAGGTTCAAACATGTATCTAATACAAAGCTTCAGAGATCTACATTAAGGTTTGAATTAATAAACCTTGGCACTGAGCAAAATCCTCAAAACATTAATTTAGGATTGGGACTTTCTATAGAGGAAAAGGAAGCATTTATAAGTATGTTACGAAAAAATAAACATGTTTTCGCTTGGAGATATGATGATCTAAAAACATATGACACATCTATTATTCAGCACACTATCCCAATGCTTCCTGAGCAGAAACCAATTCAACAAAAGTTGAGAAAAATACATCCAAACTTAGAGGGTCAAATAAAGTTGGAACTCAACAAACTCTTGAAAGCTAAGATTATTTTTCCCATACGACACTCAAACGGGGTCTCCAATATGGTACCAGTCAGAAAGAAAAATGGCGACATAAGGATTTGTATTGATTTCAGGAATTTAAATAAGGCAAGTCTAAAAGACAATTTCCCATTACCCACTGTGGAGCAGATACTCCAATCGGTGGCAGGCTCAGAGTTAATGTCCTTTTTGGATGGGTTTTCAGGGTATAACCAAATTCTGGTCCACCCCGATGACCGACTCAAAACCACATTCAGAACAAAGTGGGGAACATATGCATATCAGAAAATGCCTTTCGAACTTATTAATGCAGGAGCCACTTTCCAAAGGGCGACAGATATCGCTTTCAAAGGGTTAATTAATAGAACAGTAGTCGACTATTTAGATGATATTACTGTATTTTCAAAAGAGAGATCCAATCACTTACATGATTTGAATCAAATCTTCCAACGCTGTAAGAAATACGGTATTTCTCTAAACCCTAAGAAATCTTTCTTCGCTCTTGATCAAGGTAAGCTCCTAGGCTTTATTGTATCTAAAGATCGGCGGATCTTATTGATCCAATCAGGATTAAAGAAATTTCTGAAATCCCCTTTTCTTCATAATACGAACACAATGACCATGCAGTCATTTCTTATAGGCCAAATCTAAATTTTGAAAAAGATTCATTCCAGATTTTCTTCCAAATTATTTTACCACTTCAAACTATGATTAAGAAAAATTCAGTCTTCAAATGGGGATTGCCAGAAAAGGAAGCATTTGAACTGATCAAGCAGTCAATAATCAATGCCCCAGATCTAAATACTCCAAATTTTTCTAATCATTTTACATTATATACCATCGCATCCGATTCTTCTTATGCTGCAGTACTTACACAGATCAACGATCACAATTTGGAAGCACCGATTTCATTCTATAGCTCAAATCTTCAAGGTGCAGAACTAAACTATTCTAAAGTAGAAAAACAAGCCTTTGCTGTATATAAAGCGGTTAAACATTACAGACCCTTCCTGTTAAAAGCCCATACAAAGGTTATAGTTCCTTTCTCCTCAGTTAGACAACTATTAATCCCAAGAGAACTGGGAGAAAAAAGGGCAAATTGGGTAACAACACTTCAAGAATATGACCTCGAAATCAAGCCAGCAAAGATTGTTAGAGGCCAAGGTTTTTGCTGGTTATTGGCAGGCGCATCCAACATTTCGGAATCAAGCGATACAGATGAATCTGAAACCATCAACCATATAAGTATCATTGACTCTGAATAACAGTATGTCGATTTAATATTTTACTTGAAAAATGAATATGCACCTCCCAACCTGTCCTACAAAAACAAAAGAGCCATAAGATTGAAAGCAAAAAAAATTACCATTATTAATGATGTTCTTTTTAGGAAAAATTATGATTCTGTTTTACTAAGATGCCTTGAAAAATAGGAAGCACAAAGGGTCTTGCAGGAATTGCATGACGGACCAGTAGGAGGCCACTTCGGAGCTGATACCACAGCTCACAAAGTCATCCATGTTGGGTATTACTGGCCCACTCTGTTTAGAGATGCTCATGAATATGTGAGGAAATGCCGAAATTGTCAAACTTCAAGTGAAAGACTAAAGAAATCAGCCTTTCCCCTGCAACCGGTCAACATTGAACAACCATTTGAGCAATGGGGATTGGACATTATTGGAGAAATTACTCCTAATTCTTCCAAACAACACAAGTATATCCTTACTGCTACCGATTACTTCACCAAGTGGGTTGAAGCAATTCCACTAAAGACAAGAAACTCTGAAGCCATTATTGAATTCATAGATCAATTCATCATTACCAGGTTTGGTGTCCCGAATGCTCTTGTTTTTAATAATGCATCTCACTTTTCAGGCAATGTTATGTTTGATTTCGCAATCAAAAGAGGTTTCAAACTCAAATATTCAGCTAACTATTATCCTCAGGGTAACAGTTTGGCAGAATCTACAAACAAAAACCTTATTAAAATTATCAAGCGAACTATCGAACAAAATCACAAGACCTGGCACAAATCTTTAATATTTGCACTATGGGCTGACAGGATAATGCAAAAGGCTTCTATAGGTTCTTCCCCATTTAAACTCGTTTATGGAAAAGAAGTTGTACTACCAACAAATCTTATTCTTCCTTCTCTAGCTCTAGTTCAAGTTATTGAAGAAAATCCTTCTTCTTCTTTACAACTTAGGCATGACCAAATCCTGAAATTAGAAGAAGAAAGAGAAAAAGCCAAGATTATTCATGCGAAACATCAGCAGATCATCAAGTCATCATTTGATTCAATCTCATCTCGTTCTAAGCAATTCCAAGTTGGAGATTTAGTCCTGAAATGGGACAAAGCCCCTGAAGATAAAGGCAAGCACACCAAATTCCAGAAAATGTGGCTTGGACCGTTTCAGATCTGTGAAAAGATAGGCCATTCGACCTTCATGCTACAAGATTTGTCAGGGGTGAGAGATTCTCTCCCTGTTAATGGCCTAGTCTTAAAGAAAATTTTCAACTGAGGAGGTAACCCCTTCTCCTTTTAAATAGCATTTTTATTGTTTGTAGCAAAACTAGAAAATAAAACTGTAAGGCATTTTCTATTTGACCTTTGCTGTATTTAAAGACTTTCTCAGAAACAAGCAATGCGATATTTACTTTTAAATAAATAGAAGTATTAAACAAAAGGAATAATTTCTAGGAAATTAGTTATAATTGCATTCTGAAATTACAATACAATCCTAGTGAA
>APFE031461587.1:52013-71342 GCA_000404065.3 Pinus taeda
AACAGTGAATGTAGTAATTTGTATTTATCGCTTCATTGTGACTATTCATGTGAAGCAATCTTTGAATGATTGAACAACTTTTATTTATTTTACAGAGTCATCTATATGCCTGATAAATAGATAAAGATTATTTAACGCTACAATCTGAATGAATAAAGTTGTTCCCGGGATTAGTATTAGTTTCCCTATTTTTGTCAATAGAATAAGCTAGTCGCCTATCATTTAAGCAATCTTTTCATCACCCAACCATCCCTTTTATTTCATTATGGGGAAACTAGTCCCGTTATCTCCAGTCGGAGCCACCATTCCAAACGGAAAAGGAGTTTTACCAAGTTCCGGACCTGGTGGTTATCCCCGATGTTGTGGCAGCGATTTCCGAGGCCTCAACAGGTCCTCAAGAAAATCCATCATTATCCTAGAAAGATAAAAATACATATACCCAAACTGACTCTCACAAGTGACAAATTTTTTAAGTATAAGTAGTAAATTCCTCCATTTACTCTTAAGGGTTGTACTACGAATACCTTTCTTGAAGATAGTGGTGTCCATATTTGGATTATTCAGGAAGACCTTCCAATTTTCTCCATTGATTCCCCTGTTTTTTAGCAATTTATCTCCGCTTCTAGGCAATTTCCTAGCTTCTGTGATCATGGAATCCTTTATGGTGATCTTAATATCTCCTATTTCAGCCTCTGTTCCATCAAAGGAGTGTGTGAAATTATTTGTCACTTCGTTGTGAAAATCGTCGAATTTTTCTATGAACTGCAACCATTGTTTCTTTCGCAATGAATCCCATGTCTAAGGATATCCCTCCAAGAATTTCTTCCCTGCTGGCTCGGTTTTGACAATGACACCCATAATGGAGGATGCTTTGCCTCAAAGACTGGTTACCTTGACAAGAGAATGGTGTTGGTAGGGTTTTGTTTAGTGGCAGAGGGACAGAGTGGCCATGAGAGTTTGAAGAAATGTAAGAAAAGGTGGATTATAATGAGGGTTGCGGAAATGAATTTGACCGTTGGGGAGAATATAAAATAATGATTTGGTGATTACTTCAGTAGATTCAGAATGAGGAAATGATAGGGTTTTTAAGTGGTCGATTATGATGTTTTCTATAAGTATTCACCACCCTTAAATTGTAATGATTTTGTTTTATTTTTTGGTAGTACTATGTCTTCTTAGACATATATTAAATATATCAGTCCCTATTACTAAATTAAAGTAGCACATACATGTGATTCACTTTTCTAACCTTATTTGTTGAGATCTCTTGTAGGTACTTTGCTCTATTAATTGTCCTTCAACTCAAATCATCAAGTGTCCTTGTAGGCTTCAAAAATTTTATTAGGATGCAAAAACTTGTCTTAGCTATAGAAACTTGTCTGAGCTGTGGAAATTTGTTGATTTTGTAGCTAAGAAGAAAAAATTTTAATAAAGGAACTTTCTTACTTTATTTTTGAAAAGAAAATTTGAAGTGCTAATAAAAATTGGTTTTCGCTTTAAATTTTCTATAAAACATGCCAAGAACATGTTGGTTTTCATGCTTATACCCCTTTTATTATTATTTTATTATATTAATTATTATTTTATTATTATTCATTTATATAATATATATATTATTATATTAGATATATATAAATATATTAATATTATAATATAATATAATATACCTATAGTTTTTTTTGTTTTTAAATAAAACTGAGTAAAATTTCTATGGTAAAAAAGAAGAAGAATTCTTCTTGACCATCTTCAGTTATGAATTATCTTGGAGCATTTTAACAAATTCTTCTTTTGTCAATGGCTTCTAGTGAAGTCTGAGTCAATGTCCATTTACTAAAAGAGAATTTTTTTCTTCATCAATAGTCGTGATTCTAATTGCACGATTGTCAAAGACACTTTCAACTTCATAAGGTCCAAGCCAGAGGGTTCCGAACTTTCCTTGAAAAGTTTTGAACTTTGAATCAAAGAGTAATGCCCAATCTCCTAGATGAAATTTTCTTTCTTTAATGTACTTATCATGCCATATGGATCTTTGTTGTTGAACTAGGCTAGTTCTTTAGAGGGCTTCTTGTCTGATTTCATTAAGCTCATTCAGTTGTCTAATCCTTTTCTTCTATGCTTTTGATATGTCAAGATCTAACTAGACTGCTATCTTATAGGTTTGGATCTGGAACTCTATCGGAAGTAATATTTTTTTCCCATAAACAAGTTCATAGGGAGTATGTCTTGTAGTATTTCTCCATTTAGTTGTATACGCCCATAAAGCTTCTGGAAGCTTTTCTACTGAGTCCTTTCTGTGTAAATGTACAATCTTGTTATGTATTGTTGCAATCACCTTGTTTGTGTACTCAACTTGTCCATTGGCTTATGGATGGTATGGATTGGACATCCAATGTTTGATCTTGTACTCCTCCACAAGTTTCTACACTCATCTCTATGTAAACTGTGTTCCTTGATCTGTTACAATTTCTCTTGGAACACCAAAACGAGTGAAAATATCATCAAAAAGAAATGAAACTACAACATTTTCAGTAGCAAAAGGAAGTGCTTTAGGTTCTACCCTTTTAGTGACATAATGAATACATACCAGAATATACCTCTTTTTCTTTGAAGGTGGGATGATTGGTCCAACAATATATAGTGCCCACTTTTCAAATGGTTCGATGAGTACCTATTGTTATGTTCCCATTTCATTCAAAAGAGTGGGTTTCCCCATTTTTTGATAGCTATCGCATCTCTTAACATATTCCTTGGTGTCCTTGAAAATGGAATGTTAGTAATATCCTAAAAGGAAGATTTTATAAGCAATTTTTTTATCAGAAAAATGTCCTCCACTTGGATCATGATGGCAAGATTTAAATATTTCTTGTATTTCATCCTCTCAAACAAATGTTCTGATGATGAGATCTGGTCTTACCTTGTATAACTCTTTGTTGATCCATGAATAATATATGCTATTGTGGACTATGCTCCTCTTTTCTCTATGAGACAAATGAATTGGCATTGTTCCTGTAGCGAAGTAAGTAGCAATATCTACATAACATGGTGATTTAGTAGATACTACATAAATATATTCATCAGGAAATTTATCATCTACGGGTCGATCATTATTATCATTTTTAATTCTAGATAAAAATTCAGTAATTGTGTTTTGTTTTCTTGGACTCTCTAGAATGGTTATGTTGAATCATTGTAACAATAAGAGCCATCTGTTTATTCTCCCATTAGTGATTGGTTTATTCATTAGGTATCTAATTCTGGAATGGTTTCTGTGAACAAAAGTTTCATAGCTAGTTATGTAATGCCTAACCCTGTTAATGGCATGAACTATAGCTAAGAATTCATTTTAGTTATATTATAATTTAACTCTACAGGAGTTAATCTTTTACTAGTATAATAGATTGTATAAGGAGTAAGATCTTTTTCTCCTAACACAACTACTAAGGATGAATCTGAAGCATCCGTTGAGATATGGAAAGGAAATTTCCAATTAGGTCCTTTTAAGATAGGTGCTTTAGAAATTCTTTTTTTCAAAGTTTCAAAGGAAACTTGGCATTTAGAATCCTAATTGAATTCATAGTCCTTGGTAAGCAATTTAAAAAGTGGGGGTCCAATTTTTGTGAAGTTCTCTATGAATCGTCTATAATATCCAATAAAACCAAGGAAAATTCTAACATCTTGTTGATAGTTTGGCACTGATAACTTAGAAACGACTTCAGCTTTAGATGAGTCTACCTTAATTCCATCTCTTGAAATATGGTGACCTAAAACAATTCCTTTATTAAACATCATGAAATATTTTTCATGGCTTACCAAGAGATTTGTTTCTTTACATCATATTAATAATTTTTCTAAATTTTCTAGTGCTTCATTGAAGTAATCCCCACAAACTGTGTAATCATCCATGTACATTTCCACAGAATCGTGAATAAGATCAACGAAAATTCCAAGGACTACTCTTTGTAACCATTTGGAGCATTGCATAATCCAAAGGGAAGTTAGTAAGCATAAGTTCCCCATGGACAAGTGAATGTGGTTTTATCTTGATCTTCAGGGGCTACTCGAATCTGGTTATATCCACTGAACCCATCCAAAAAGGAAAAATATTTTTTCTAGCTAATGTGTCTAAGACCTAATCTATGAAAGGTAGTGTAAAGCGGTCTTTTAATGTTGCTTTATTTAATTCCCTCTAGTCGATGCATACTATCCATTTTCCATTTTTCTTTGGAACGATTAATAGCGGGGAAACCCACTAAATGGTAGATATCAGATAGATGAAATTTGCATTTAAAATTTTTTACAATACCTCTTTAACAATTCCTTTTAAATTTCGGTTCATTGTTTGTTGAAGCTTTCTAACTGTTCTTTCACTCTGTTCAATGTAGATATGATGTATGCATGTTTTACGATTAATCCCTCCCATATCAGTGTATTCCCATGAAAAATTAGAAGAATGTTTCTGTAAAACTTCTATCAGTTGATTCTTTTGTAAATCTTCCAAGTTTTCATTAACATTTAGGGTTTTACTGGGAAATATTTCTATCAAAGAATTACCAAATTTTTCCATGGAGAGCAATGATCCTTGTTTATATGAGAGATACTCATTTTGACTACGATCATAATGTGAGGAAGATTCATTATTTTCCAGTAGGTTTAGAATTCAGTCTTCCTTTCTTACTTGTGCAGTAGTAAAAATAGGTTGTATATCTTCTTCATCTTCTATCCATTCTTCATTTTCTGTGCCTATTGTTGTTCTTATAGGAGGGTGTAATGTAAATTTCTTTGTAAAATTTTCATCTGTGATAAACATGTCACCTGATCTATAACCGATGAGAGCATCGGTTGTAGCTAACCAAGGCCTTCCTAGTATTAATGGATGTCCTGCTAAATTTCCTTGGGTGTTAAGGCCGTGAAATCAACACAATATTCCAAAGAATCTAAGGATACACAAACATCTTCCAACACACCATTGGGTTTAATCACAGATGTATCTGCTAATTGTAATAAGGTTGGTGTATACTGAAGGTTAGGAAGTCTAAGTGTGTCCATAACATGTTTACTCATTATGTTTATGGCTGCTCCTAGATCAATCAGTGCGTTTCATATTTCAGTTCCATTGATGTGAATTTTTACAATGGGGCTACCTGGATCTAAATATTTTTGAATTGTCATCTTCCCCATCATAATGTTTGCAATTTTTTCAACTAACTGAATTATTTTTATGTATTTTCTTTTTTTCCTTATCTTTACATACTTAGTTCCTTAATTTTTTTCGCAAAGATTGGTATTTATTTTATGGCTTGTAATAAAGGAATCTTGATACAGACATTCCTTAATTAATCCATCATATTGTAGTCAGGAAAGATAATTTATTTTTCTACTCCTTCATCAATTTTCAACTGTTTAGGGAAAGGTAGTCTAATTGATACTAAGGATTTTTCTATGATGGGAGTATTTATCGGAACATTTTCTATTTGTTTATTTTCTTTCTGAGGGAGAGAGGTCTCTCCTTTTGGTTGTTTTTTGTGTTTTTGAAGATTTGGACTTGTTTCTTGTATGACAATAGGGGGTTTTCTCTGTAACACTCTTCCAAACATTAATTGGACATTATTTATATCTAGAGGATCTATTACATAAGTTTGAGGATTCTTCCCTTCCATGTTGTACAGAGACTTTTGTGGTATTTTGTTACTAGGATTCAGAATTCGATGAGTGGTTAGTTGATTTGTTTTTGTGGAAATGGTAGTGAGAGCTATGGGTTTTGATTCTAAAATTTAATTTGTAGTAATTGATTAGCTTGGGGGATTTGATTAGATTGGGGTAAAATTATGGTGGAAGATAGGATGGTGAATATTGTTGATATTGAGCATAAGCCCCATAAGGATTTTTCCATCCTTGATTTCACGATTATGACTGTGCTTGAGCAGAAGGTTGCCAAGATGGACTCCAATTATTCTCTGAAGACTGAAAAAATTGTTATGGTCTAAACCCTTGTGGTTGATTTGGTTGGGGGTTTCGCCATAGTCTCTTTGCTATAAAGTGAAGAGGGTCTACTTGTTTTGATATTCCTTGAGACTTGGTAAAGAAGGACATTGCTTCATATCATGATTACCTACACATATGACACAAGTTTCTATGGCTTTTTAATCTAAGCGAAACTCTCTTATAGCATGTTTCTTTTGACATTTAGGATAGAAAATAGATAATGCATCATTTTCAGAATTTTTCTTGTTTTGTATTTTAAGGGTGTCTATCTGCTCACGTATGTTCCCTTAAATATATGTCTTAAAGGTGTCAAGCAAACATCCTAATTTTGCCTTGCTGACTATCCTAGTTGTAGATTTATTAATTTGTGACAAGAGAGGATCTCTAGAACTCCTTCCAACTTGTGCTTTACCCCTTGAGACGTGTACACAAAAATCACAAATATCTGCAAAGGGTGGTTGAGAAATATCCATTTTCCCAGTTAGGTTAAGGAGATCGAACCATTCATCCTTAATAGCTTTGAGCAAGAGGGATTTTAAAGTTTCCTCATCCAAATTGTCCATTTTTTCTCTTTTAACATTGTACACAAATATTTCTATAAAATTTTCAAGATATTCATCTTCGTTTTGTGCCATTTTGAAGACTTCATCCTTCAAGTTACTAGGCATACAATAATCTCTATATTCACCTAAGAAATAATCTTTCATTTTTCCCCATGTTGTTATAGAATCCACCCCTAGAGTCATGAACGATTTTGATGTTGAGTCCTTTAATGTAGCAGGGTGTTTGGGCTTCATGCAGATAGTCATATGGTTTGCATAATACCTCAAATTCAAACAGAAATTTCTCTGGGTCTTCATTTCTTTTTCTGTGGAAATTATGAAGAATTGAGGGTGATATAATTTTCATTGAGAGGGTTGTATGTTCATCAACAATAGGAAATCCAAAGGAATATTGGTTTTCTCTACCTCTACCCCATCCTCTATTCCTATCTCCACCTCCTCCTCTACCTCCTCTAATCCTATTTTCCTCACCATTGAAATTGTGTATCTCTTCTTCCCCTTCTTGAGCCATGATAGATTTCTCAGAAATAATATAAAGTTCTTCTATTTATTCTGGATATTCTATTAATGGTTGTTTAAAATAATTTTCCCATCCCGCTTCTTTACTAGGGACTTATAATTCTTCTCCCAAAATTTGTTCACTAGTGGAGGATAGAAAAATTACTCCTGTGGTTGGGGATGTAGGATTTTCTTCAATTACAGCTCCAGTAGATGAAGTGGGTGAAGTTCTAGATTGGATTTCTAATCTTGAGACTTCATGAAGTCTTCACTGACCTCTAAATCGGATTCGAGTTTGAGTAGGTGGTTTGGAATCTCAAAATCATGGTGAAGTGAGTGGAATTGTGGGAATTAAACTTCTTCATCCCCCTACAAATCTACCTATAGAGTCTCTATCCCTACACATATCATGTTTTTAATTAATGATTTTTATTTTCTTAACTTTTATTTGTACTTCCTGAGGAATGGCACCAAAATTTTTGGCCAATTTAATGTCCTTAAAATGTCAATCATAAATTATCGATTAGGGTAGGTATACTGATGAAGCACAGGCACACTATATGTGCTAGAAGTTATTTTATGTCATTATGTTCGTATTAGGATCTAAACCTAAAGTTAGTATGGAGATGGTATTCTTAATTATACTAGTGTCTTCATCTCTAAAGTTGTTCACTAATTTTACTAGGAAATGTTCTCTAGTGAATCAGTTTGTGGGTGATCTGAGAGTGATTCTAGACCTTACTTGTGTTAGACTATTTTGGATCTTTGTCTTGAATTTTTATGGTGCAGCCAAATCTAATTTACTATGTGCAAGAGAGGTCTATTCTATCAGAGTACAAATGAATAATGTCTGAGTTTAATTGCTAAGGAGAAGACTCTCACTCTTTTACTTATTCAGTTTCATCCAAACAAGATATTTTGAACAACAATTATGCTATGAAATAAAACAGTTGAACTACACTAAATGAAAAAAACAAATGAAAATGGCCACATTGTAGTAGATAAAAACAAAATCAAATGGAAGAGTTAAGGTAGGTATAAAGCAAAATAAATTGTTGATGCATACAATGATTCAATGGTGAACTCATCATACTACATTTCTTCACACAAAACAGAGAATCTATGATTAAGTAATAAAAGAAATGTAAGTGCAATTGGTTAAAGACTTGTACTAGTCATAGGGGCCTTCAACGAATCAATCGACAATCTCCAATCGATGCAATTTATAGAAAATATAAAACCAAGTCTATTACTTGCAAACGAGTCTTAAGAAACTGTTCTAAAAAATTACGTAAATCTGCCCGCACCCAAAACACAGAGCAGCCATAATTTTTATAATACTTCTTACCATAACATTATGAGCATTTCAAGCCTAAATATCTTTATTTCTATTAAACTATATCACTAAACTGTCAATTTGCTATTCAAAGAAGCAAATCGATAAGATTTTGTGAAAACACGGATTCTGTCGTGGCGATAATCTTGTAGTTGACTTTGTTGTTGACCATGTTATCATGTGACCTTCTTGATGAATTGGTTTGAGGGAATAGGAAGGAATCCATGAGGGGACTATTCCTTATCCAATAGGAGGTAGCTGTGAAAATCTGCATTAGCTACAGAAACAGGCTAGTTCCATAATCGGATGCATACTTTAACAAAACAATAAGGTATAAAGACAAATATGATGAACAAGACATGTAAATGCTTACCTTTAATAAACCTTGTGTCTATTGCATTATTTAGTTGATAGGTATAAAAAGGGAAGAAATATAGGCAAAAAGGATGTCAAGGTAAGACAGTCCTTGGACTCTATAATATACATATACATATACATATACATACATATTAAATTTACTTATATCTAAATTATTTATATTTAAATTATTTTTAACTTAACAAGTTTAATAAATGAATTAATCTACCAATTCAATCCTTATAATGAGTGTTGCTATTGAGAAGTAATTTGTAAACTTTGCAGGTCACTGACCTATTTGTTTTAGAACTTCCAAGCATTCCCTAGTCGTCGCTCAACCAATCTCAATATTTCATAATAAGGATTTTAACTTATTAAATTCAGAAATAAAATTAATAGTAACTTCAGCAGGAAGAATCTTCAAGTGAATTCACCATAGTGAAATTTGGTCCACATATCATAACCTCCAGTTGCAATCTAATTATGAGTTGTAATGTAAAATTGAAGCTTGAGAGTTCCACTTTCACCACTACAAAAGCACTCAAATGAGCTCATAGGAGGCCCAAGTCGGTCCTTCAATGATGGCTATATCTATTATGATCATGCCTTTCCCTCACAGAGGTGTGATTCATGCAAAGAAATACACTCAACAATCATTGTACATAATATATCCATGCAATTTTAATGATATAATATGGTTAATGGCCATGGATCCCTCAAAATTTTTCTGAATAATTCTTTTTTAACCCAAAGATAAGAGATCCTATCTTCCATAATTTTCCTAACTCACAAAAGTAACTCATTACATGAGCCTTCTTTGAAGGGTTGGTCAGATGGCATATGGTAGTATAGCATTCAATCCCTCTAGAATTATATTAGGCTATATATTATTTTTCTATTCTTTTGAACACATGTACAAAACATATTGATTCAAAGGTTGCAATTTATAATTAAAGAAATGAATCCTAAAATGAAAATTGCCTTTGCTATTCAAAAAATTAGTCAATAATTAACATGGAAATTCATCTACTAAATGTATAAAGATATAAATCTAATGGTAGCAATTTATCACTACTAGATTTATTTTTATTTTCTAACCAAGAAGAAAATTATTTTTCCATTAGAGATGTCAAACCATATATTTATATGGGAATATTTTATTTCTGATCTAGTTATACTCTAAGAGTGCCATTAAAACTATACAAACACAGATCATCATTATCAAACATAGAAAAAAAATATACATAAAAAGGGATCTTTTTTGGTTTTATCAAATTAAGCCATGAAGAAATTTACCATTGTATGTTTGCATGAGCTATTATAAAATAATTTTTCTCTCATTTATTGACAATGAGACATTTCGGTTTTCCATTTAAGAAGTTGGAAAATATTTTTATAATTAAAAAAGTATGTCAAGGTCAGTGTTACCCTCTCAAACAAACGTGCCTACCCTCCAGCCTCCACCTGTCCCCCACCTGTCCCTTTGTGTGCATCTGCCATCCATCTGCCCTCCCTTCCCATCTGATGGTATCTGTAGCCCTCCGTCGGCTGACCTACCTACCATCCCAGTCCTCCCCACCACTTCTCACTATTCGCAATGTTTGCCCACGTGAGGAGAGGATCTCGTCCCCTACGGTCATCAGGTCTCCCTACATGAAATCACACACTTCCCTTGAGCTTAATCGAGATGCCAAGCATGCTATCGATGACACCAATGTTTTTATTTTGTCGCCTGCCGCACACCACTATTTTTTCGTTTCATTCAGCCATGCTTCCATTGTTGCTCCTCTCGGCCACGAACTAGGTAAATGTGACACCACCCCTATTTTTTCAAGTTCTTTTCCCTGTCACTTTCTCTGGCGGTGACATATTCCAAGCCCTAACTATTTTCCTTTCTTTTGGTATTGCGTAGGAAAATGATGAGACGAGTGAGGCAACTCTAGATGGGACAGGACTGTTGCCAATGTCAGTCGGGATTGCCAGGTTTTTCTCTGTTCCCACCGCTTCTTTTGAAGGGGTGACATCGCTCTAAAATTTTTTGTATGTAAAAAAAATATTGACACTAACATCATTGATCTTGACATTTTAAATATACTCCAAGTCAAATATTTCCACCAAAACACTGAATAGGTACCGTGATCAAGGTGGTGTACTAGAGGTGGATATCGCGGTCTGAATTTTACTAATTATTGCATGAATTTGAGATATTTTTTTAAATTAAACTGAAATTTTATATGATCCTAAATTGAAATCTTCTATCCAATGTTTTTATTCCAACAATAATTACTACATTTGATAGTATTAATTAACATCTAAAGAACTATGGAATTTTACCATAAGAATGGTTTACAGGAAACATAGTGATCCTAAAGGAATGATCATGTTACAACAAATTGAGAGGCCATGGAGGAATTCATAACAGTATTTCAGTATCCATGCTTATTTTTACATGGATAGATGCAGACATGAGAACAAAATTTGTCGCTTTTTCTGGCGAGTTATTTGGTAAATTTGATTCATATAACAAACCTTACTATCATGACTGCATTCACCAGATTTCTTCGCCTTCATGGAATCAGGTTGGGAAGAGATGGACACAATGCATAACTCCCACTGAATAGTCACATACATATGTTGTCGTTTTTGCGCAAGTCTTGGTAGTGGGTTAAACATATTTTTATTTCCCCAAAATTATATTTTGCCTTCACCGCTTCATGGTCATGATGGTTGTAGACATGGATATGCCACTGAATCGAAGCATATTCTCTTTGGCCGCAATCGTGATCCTCGACATTTTCAAAATGTATGTAAAAAACAAAGGTCAACATACGTACATCCATCTCTAGTCGATATAGAGATGCCTATCAGAGAATTATTATACATGGCACAATCATGGACTGATGTTCTTTAAAACCTTAGTAGCAGTGTGATTTACTATGTAATTTGCACTGTTAATTTCTTCTGCGAAAACTTAATAATAAGTCCTTTAGGTTGAAGCATACAATTAGCCATTTCCTTTAAGGTGAGATTGTTCCTTTCAGCTACACCATTTTGTTGTGGAGTATCTGGAACAATATGTGGAATTTGAATTCCGTAATTAGTGCAAAAGTTTACGAATTTGTTGTTAACATATTCCCCGCCATTATCAGATCTTAAATTAAGAATTTGATGTCCATATTATTTCTCAAGAAAGGCCTTAACAGCCAAGAACATGTTAAATACTTCATTCTTGAGCTTTAAGAAGTATACCTAAATGCGTCTGGAGAAATCATCAATGAAAGTTAAGAAATATTTGTAGCGAGAAAATGAAAAAACTAGGAGTGCACAACATAAATCACTATGCACAAGTTGTAAAGGGGCTAACGCGTGCCAAGTGGCATGTTTTTAAATACTATCTCGATAATGTTTTCCGAGTACACATCCAAAACAAACACCATCTCTGTAAGATACCATAAGAAGACCTGTCACCATATTTCTTTACATAGATTCTGAAGGGTGTGATAGTTTAAGTGACCGAATTACTCATGCCAAAGTTTTCTCACTTCATCATTATGAGAAACAAATACCGATGGAATATTCGATGACCCAAAGTTGTTAAACTTATAGAACCTTCTATAATTATCAGTAACGCCAGTAGCTAAAATCTGTCTAGGATCTATTAGGTCCTTAATTACAACATTGTGAGGTTCAAATTCAATGATTTTACCTTCACTTGAATGAGCTATTTGATATATAGATAGAAGACTGCAGGATAAGGTTGGAACACATAATACATCATTAAATTGATCATTGTATATATGAACAGTTCTAGTCCGTACAACACTAACAGATCTATCATCACCAACATATATATTTTTGGTGTTACAATCTTTTTGAGCAAAAATTATGGCTTTGTTTTCTGGCATGTGATAAGAAGCTTCTGAGAAGAAGAAGAAGATACATTTAGTGCATAACCAGATCGAGATGCTTGACAACTACATGCAAAAAATGTTATTCCTAAAGATGAAGTTAAAGTTGAAGAGTGCTCCAAATGGATGTTATGCCTCTTCATTGTTGCTTCCAAGGATTCCATCTCCTTAAAGCATCTAGATTCTAAGTGCTCATCTCAGTTACAAAAGTGGCAATGTCGATTAGTCTTCTTCCCTTTGTTTTTATTTGCATTATCATTTTGTTGAAATGATTTTTGATTTTGATACTAAAAATGCTTAGGACCCTTTTTTGGTTTAGGACCATTGTTTTTAGGATACTGCTTCTTAGGATTCTTTAAATTTGGTTGTTCTTGGTTGACTAATGATTTCTTAGAAGAGTTTCCAAGATTAAGAAGACCCAGATGTAAGAGTTTTCCGTGTTTTTAGAAGTGAAGCATGGACCCATATTCCATATGAGAAACATAAATATTTATAACCTAAGAGTGAAAGATGTATTTTTTTTGGATATTTTGAAGATGTGAAAGGATATGGACTTATTCCACTTAAGTCCAAAAATGTTATCATTAGAAGAGATAGAACGTTTGCTAAAAATATATCAATGTACGAGCCTAGTTCGGTGGATGTACCACCTCTCTCTATTCCTTCGACTTCTGGAAATATTTCTTCTTCAGATGATGACAGTGAGGATGACAATCCTCCCCCACCTTCTCAGGATCCTCCTTCAGCTCCTTAACTTCCAAAATGGGTTAGTGCTACTGGGGATGCAGCAGGTGTTCTTTCAGGTGATCCTACAAGTCAGATGTACACGTTCTCAGTTTGATAGAGCCTCTTCTTTACTGACTCAAGCTTCAACGAATTATGATCCTAACACCTTTGTAGAAGCATCAGGCCATCCAAATTGGGACGCAGCTATGAATGAAGAATAACGTTCATTATTGGAAAATGATACATGGGATCTTGTTCCTCTTCCAAAGGGACAAAAACTTGTTAGATGCAAATGAAAACATTGATAAACATAAAGCTTGTCCTTTTGTTAAAGGTTTTTAACAAGTTGAAGGCATTGACTATGCTAAAACCTTCTCCCCTGTTGCGAAAATGAACTCTATCTACCTTGTTCTTTCCCTTGCTGCCTCATTCAAATGGGAAGTCCATTATATCGATGTTAAATCTACCTTCTTGCATGGGGACTTCCATGAATAAATCTATATGGAACAATCTACTGGATTTATACAAATAGATTCCAGCCTTGTATGCCAGCTTAAGAAATCCCTTTATGGTCTCAAGCAAGCCTCCCAAGCTTGGTATGCCAAAATGGATAACTTTATTTTAGATACTGGGTTTTCTAAGTGTCATTCTAATAATACAGTCTACACCAAGAAAGTGGGTAGGTCTCTTATCATTCATGTTCTTTATGTTGATGATCTTATCCTTATGGGTAGTGAGTCCAACCTTATAAACCATGTGAAGTCCAACATTAAAAAGAAGTTTTAAATGACATACTTAGGACACTTGCATTATTTTCTTGGTCTTTAAGTGTTGCAATCCAAGGAAGGTATTTCCCTTTCCTAGTCCAGGTATGTTGTGATCTTCTACGCCACTTTCACATGAAAGATTGTAAGCTAGCCCCTTCTCCCTTTTAGTTTGGAGCCAAAATTTCAATCACTTGTACTTCCCCTGAAGTTCATGCTACCTTATACCATCAACTTGTAGGAAAAAATTTGTATCTAACCCATACCCATCCTGACCTTTCATTTGTTGTTGGCCTTATTGCTCGGTTTATGCAAAACCCACATGAAAGTCATTGGAAAGTAGCTAAAAGAATAATTCATTATGTTCGAGGTACAATTCAGTTTGGGATTCATTACAGTGCATAAACATCTCCTCTATTGGTTGGTTTCACTGATTCTGATTGGGCTAGTGACCCTGATGATCGGAATTCTATTGCAGGTTATGTATTCACTCTTAGTTCTGGAGCTATTAGATGGGCTTGCAAGAAGCAAAGTGCCATCTCTTTTTCTTTTGCAAATGCAGAGAATCATGGTGTTGTAGAAGCTAGTAAGGAAGCCTTCTGGCTTTGTCAGATCCTGTCAGAGCTTGGCTTTTAGTAGCAGCATCTGACTACGCTTTGGTCTTATAATCAAAGTGCCATTCAAGTATGCAAAGATCCAGTCTAACATCAATGCAACAAACACATTGAACTACACATGCACTTCATCAGAAAGCTCATTCATGACCATCTTCTTGAAGTGCAATATCATTCAACCAATGATCAAGTTGCGGGCTTCTTTACAAAGGCTCCCATAGAGGCAAAGTTTACAAAACTTCAATTGATGGTTGGAGTTTAGAAAGCTATCACTAAGGGGGGATAGGCTCTAATGCCTCATTCCATCTCCTATTGTTTCATATTTTTACATCCTTCAATCCTATCTCAAATTATTCTTAAGGGGGGATGTTAGGATATTCCGACGCATAGGAAATAGTTAAGTATAACTTTGTCAAGTGTAGATTTAGGTAAAGTGTGTTTCCTTACTATGTACATTTGTAACTTACAATCTGATGATCATGATATGTTCTAAACATGAAGGGATTCGACAATTCATTCTCTTATCTGTATTACCAACACTTGATTCGTGGCTTAGCACCCGTTCGGTCCATGATCTCTATTTAAAGAGCATGGAGGGTCATCTGTAGGTTAATCGTTCATGAGAGAAACTTATGTAAATTTTCATTCTTTTAGTAATAAATTGCCTGAAGTGGCCACATTGGCTCAAGCCATGGACTGTTTCACTCTTTGAGAGTTTAACCACATCAAGAATATTGGTGTATTGTTCTGTGATCTGTTTGTGAGAGGTGTCTTCTAGTGTTCTATCTGAGGAACTTACCATGTAAATGACCCTCCATGTTGTTTAAATATAGATCATGGACCAATCAAGTGTTAAGCCATAGATCAAGCGTTAGTAATAATGAGGAGAGAAAGAACCGTCAGATCACTTCATGTTTAGAACATATAATGACCGTCGGATTGTAAGTTACAAATGTACATAGCAAAGAAACACACTTTACCTAACTCTACACTAATCCAAGTTATACTTAACTATTTCCTATGTGTTGGAATATCCTAGTAAGTTTATATTTGACCAAAAATGTATGTCGGTTATTCATAGTCTAACATTAGGAATTAATATTTTGTTATTTTTTATGATTATTTGAATTTAATTATTTGTAAGGTTATTGGTTGAGGTTTTATGGGCCCTTTAGTAGCTTTCATTTCTGTTAGTTACTAACTTTTTGCTTTTAATTTTATTACCTCTTTATTTAACTTTTTTATTTTTATATTTTTCCCTTTTTCTATTATTTTATTTTCATCAATTATAAGTTTTTATCCATATTTTCAATTTAAAATAACTTATTATATATATAAAAACATATTTTTAATCAATTTAATCATAAAAAAATATATATTAAAAAAATAAAAAGCTCATATACATATATATTAAGTGTATATATGTTAATATAAACAATATTAGCTAATAACATTTCTTAATTTTTTGTAATCACATCCAACTTACACCATTTTATTAGTTGTTTTAGTTTTCTACTGAACTTTTTAGACTAATTAAGTTATATTTAAGCTAAGTTACAGGTACTAGCTCCTATGTATCCCCTTGTTTATATAACAATTTAAGTAAATTACAATCATTAAGATCAAACAAGGGCTACATAGTAGCTACTGGCTACAGATAGATTAAATGTAGTTTAATTAAACTAAAAAATAATAAAATAAAGTTTTTATCATAAAATAAAACACTAATAAAAAATTATGTTGAATGTTCAGAAAAACTTAAGAATATAAAATTAACTAATATTGTTTGTGTTAACATAAACAACACTTTATATGTTGTTATCTATAATATATATATATATATATGGTGTGTGTGTTGCTTTAATATCCAAAAAAGTCATCTTAAATTGAAAATAGGCCAAAAAATTATATTCATGAAATATAAATAAAGAAAAAATGTTAATAAAAAAGAAATGCAACAAAAAACAAAAAATAAGTATAAAGAAATATACGTACTAAAACAACCATAATAACACCTCAACCAATCACCTTACAAATAAATAAATTAAATAAATAATAACCAAAAAAAGTCTAGAGAATCTTGGATAGAGGGTGATTGGTGCTCTCCTAAAACACCCTTGATTAAGTCAATGCTTCAAATTGCTCCCCAATCAAGCGAATATTGACATGATGAAATGTATCTTGCCAAATTTACAAAAAAAATAATAACAAAAAATTAATTCATATAATTATAAATAAAATTAGAAATTTAGATCAAAAAATTAATAAATAAATAAAACAAAATAAATACATAATACCATACCTACCTTAACATAAAACAACTAATATAAATCAGATAACCCTACAATACAATCAAATATCATTGCAACAAAAATGACCGATTAACATCCACAAAAGGTTGACCATGGGCATCCCAATAAAAAAACTTAATACATGCTTATAAAAAAATTTGACCTCGCTTATAAAAAAATTGACCTCGCTTATATCACTCATTCTAGGGAATAAGATCCTTGAAATCCGCAATCAGTATAAATGCAGCAGTTACAAGTCTCAAGTCTCAGTGTTCGATTCAAGAAATAAATATTTAAGCAAATCGCTTATATCTCTGGATCGTATGTAAAAAGATCCTTAAAATCCGCAATCAATATAAATTCAGCAGTTACCGGTATAAAGTCTCAGAGCTCGATTCAGGAAACAAATATTTAAACAAATTTATAAATTTGTGACATTTTTATTAAAAAAATTTACGTTAAATTCTGGAGAATAGTATTCTTGAAATCGACAGTGAATATAATATAAGTACATAACAAGTTCAAGGAACAAATAAGTCTAGCGGTAGACAAGTCCGAGAATTCGTTCTTTCTCAATCAAAACAATTTTAGGAGCCGACAAGTCAGAGGATACGTTTATGAAAGAAATACTTCCACATATGCATGCAAATAGGAAATATGCGCACATATGCACCAAAAGAATGATTAGTATAAAGTATATGGCAATGTTGGTTATAGCTATAAAAAGTGCATTTAAAAAAAAAAATTAATATAAAACATTAAAAATATCCTATCATAAGTTGCCTTTCTCAACAAAATCATTCACTTATTTTTAACTTTTGAAAAAATGAGATATAGTTCAATCAAATATAAATAAAGTTAATAAACTGGTTTTTAAGATTAAATTAAACCATTTTTTTCATCCAATGAAAGATCGAAGGACATTAAAATTTGTGTGCAACTACTAAAATTTTTAGGTTGATTCCAACCTCAATTAATTAATGGAAAAAAATTATAATGTGAAAACGTAGTTGCAACCCTCAATATATCAATGTAAGAACATAAATCTATCGGAAGTTCACACATCTGATCCATAAGTAAATGACTGTCCATACCATCAAACAGCAGCCCAATATTGTCATTCAATGTCCCTAATTCCCAGCAGCAGGCTTGGACAATTTGCGTGTCGCTGGGAGATACCAATGTGCACTGCAACAAGCTTTGAAATGTTTTCTAACGTGTTGACATTAAGCCCCGGGAGTATTGCAGGTAGTGTACTTACGCAGGTAGTAGTGGCACAAGCAAGGTACTCTGCAGCGTTAACTACAGAAGGATTCGCAAGTACCAGACAAAATCAGATTCCTCGAAGGAACTTTTAAATAAAACATTAAAAGTGTATTCAACTTCACCTTACCATTTGTTGCCCATGTCAAGAAAATCAGTATTGTTAATGCAGTAAACATTTTGAAATCCCTGTATTCCATTGTTATCTTTGCCATTCTCTCCAGCTACAGGCAAAGTAGAAATAGACACTGTTTTCCACTTTCCAGTTAGTATCCACAAAAGGAATATGATAATATATATTATAAAGTCTCATATCCAATATTTATATAAAATCTCTGAGAAAAAGACACTCAGTTATGGTATTGTCTGTGTACAACTAATATTTCCAATTATATTTCATGCAATAAAGTCTTACAACTCAAACACAACACGTTTATCTAATTATGTTCACACTTTTGAAAATAAAATAAAAAATCGACCATTAAAAAGGGATAGTCACTTTATGCTACATTATTTTTGTGATTTTGTGGTTTATGTTCTTGCAAGTTACTGAAATTAGGCCAGATTCTTATTTCACCTTGTCCCATTCTATTTTTTGCTTTTTTTAATGTTCTTGCTAACCTGTTGACAACAAACCATATACCTGCTTCATTCACTTTATCGTACTCTCTTTTGGTTATTTTATGCTCTTACTGAGTTATTAAAAACAGATAATATTGTTCCTACTGTTTTATTATATAAAATAGTTCATATAAATTGTTAAAAGCAGGTCATATTGTTACCTTACTGTTTTATTATACAAAATAGACCGCTTAGAATTTTATATTTCTTATATAAAATTGTTTAACATTTTCCAAAAAAAATTCTCATCATTTTATTTTACCCTTTCTCCTTGACATAATAAAATAGATCAAGTATATATTTATGCTTATATTAATTTAGCATCCTTTACGATGGAAATGGTAATATATATGAGCCAATTATTGTGTATTAAATAGGGAGGCTTTTAGATAGTGTAATTTTTTTT
>APFE031461587.1:73583-98286 GCA_000404065.3 Pinus taeda
AATCCTGAAAAACAGATAAGTCTGTTGGATTTTGAGTGAGATCTAAAATTCTACTTTCTCCATATGAAATTCAATGAGGGCGAAACCACTCTCAAACATCCTGAGTCATTTCATGGTAATGTTAAAAATTTAAGTAAAATGATGAAAATGAAAAATAAAGGAGAATGTCGTTTTTACTTTAAAAATTTAACATTACCATGAACTGCATATCAACACTAGGGCCATAGGCTTGAACATTAGGCTGCCCCACTAAAAAAAATCCTCTTTTTTATAACTTGAGAGACATCTAGAAGATATTTTAGTCGCCCAATAAAAACTTAGAAGTGAAAAAATAAAAAATAAAAAAAATATAAGAAAAAGTCAATTTAGAGGAGGAAACTCCGTCATATGACCTAGAAACGCGTTTTCGGCCGTACTAGCCACATCTCCTTCTCGAGAAATGGGCTAGTACGGCCGACAATGTGTTTCCAGGTCGTATGGTACAAGTTTCCAACGTTTCCTGCAACTTAGCTCTCTCTCTTTCTATATATATATATATAGGTGAGGTTACATCAAGGGCGAGGAATTGACCTAGTGACTTAACATATAATGTTGCATTAAATCACTTAATAATCGAGTAATAACAACTTTTTTTCAAGTTTGGGAGTTTTGCATGTTTCTTTGCTCGAAAGGAATTTCATTGGCAGTTGATGAAATATTAAATTATTTTATTTTTTATATTATTATTATTAAATTATATATATAATATTGTTGCCGCTCCCAACTTGGTGTTTCCTGTAAATTCGGGCAAAACTTCTAGCTGTGCCGGATACTCGTTCCCGCGTATCGGAAGTACCTGCGTACCAGAAACTTGTGCAACATAGAAAAAAACCATCATAAAAAAATTACTTTATAAGTGATAAGTAAGAGTACTTGTAAAATTTATACCTTGCTTGCCAGTGTTCAAATTATCACAAATATTGATCGGCTAATAGCGGGTCAAAAGAGTTACTAAGTACAACATTATTATTCTCACCCTTCTTGAATATTGCTCTTGAATATTGTTGACATTTTTCAAATCAAAATATACTTGAGTGATTGCTTCAATACGAGATGAGGTTAAGATTCCTTCGCTTTGCACGGTTTCTTATTCTTTTTTTCCGCTTCCAGTGACATTGACAATCCATCCATGGAAGAGGTGAAGGTTTTAATTTGGAAGTCTTTAGGTGGTAACACTTTTATTTTAGAAATTCTTTGTTGAAAAATGTAATTTGGTTCGGTTTTCATAAAATGTATTTGGCAAAAGAATTTTTGATGGAAATAAATAAATTATTTTATTTTTATTTTTAATATATAATATTGTTGCTGCTCCCAACTTGGTGTTTCTTGTAAATTCGAGCAAAACTTCTAGCCGTTTCGGATACTCGTTCCCGTGTACTAGAAACTTGTGCAACATAGAAAAAAACCATCATAAAAAATTACTTTATAAGTGATAAGTAAGAGTACCTGTAAAATTTATACCTTGCTTGCCAGTATTCAGATTATCGCAAATATTGATTGGCTAATAGCGGGTCAAAAGAGTTACTAAGTATAACATTATTATTCTCACCCCTCTTGAATATTGCTCTTGAATATTGTTGACATTTTTCAAATCAAAAGATACATGAGTGATTGCATTAGTACGAGACGAGGTTAAGATTCCTTCGCTTTGCATGGTTTCTTATTCTTTTTTCCCGCTTCCAGTGACACTGACAATCAATCCATGGAAGAGGTGAAGGGTTTAATTTGGAATTCTTTAGGTGGTAACACTTTTATTTTAGAACTTCTTTGTTGAAAAATGTAACTACGTTCGGTTTTCATAAAATGTTTTTGTCAAAAGAATTTTTATTATGGTTACAATGACTTATTAAAGCATGGGTTTCATGCTTAGGTCATCATTTTATTAGTCAAAGTCCCCATTGTGCACTCCTAGGATTAATCAAGAGTCATTGTGTATTTTATGAGACTCTTCTTGGGCTTTCGAACAATGTAAAAAGAATTATGTTTGAGTAAAAAATGAATTATGTAACCTCCACACCAAGTCGGCCTCAAGATAAGTAATTCAACCTCCCTAGAAGGCTATAAATACAAGACAGTTTGACTTCATTTGAAGTATATCACTTTCTCTCACATAGTTTGATATCTGAAGCTGGAAGCTGGGAAAAGTGCGAAGGTGAAAAAGGAGGCTAAAAGGAGTGCGAGTTTGGTGAAGAAGCGAATGACAAAATCGAAGTTTTGGTCTCTCTCTCTCTCTCTCTCTCTCTCACTCATGTGGGCTAGTTCAGGAGATCGAAGTCTCCTTGTCAAAGTCGAAGCTGTCGCTGATGCCGAAAGTTGCCAAGTTGAAGCTACTGCTGATGCCGGAAGCCTGCCAAGTCGAAGTTGCTAGGGTCGAAGTGCTGCTGTTACTAGGTTGAAGGTTGGATCGAAGAAGGGGAGGCTGACTTGGTGTGGAGGAAGTCTTTGTCTAGGTTGAAGAGTCTCAAGGAAAACTATTGAAGTAAGAGATTTTGATTGGGTTTTCTCCTAGATAGGGGTTTTTCCCTGGCATAGTGCCTACATCTTGTGTCTTGTGTTTTTGTGATCTTTATGCACACGTAATTTGGTAATTGCTTGATGAAAGTTAATATAACAAATAAGTAAAAGAAGTCAACATAATTCGCAGTAATTTTCAAGAAAGAGAAATCTAACCCTAGTCCTACTAGCAATGATTTCTCAACATGGTATTAGAGCTAAGGTCAAAGAAGATTGAAGATCACTTCGTTGGCTTGAAGGAAATGATTACTTCCTCTATGATAAGAATTAGATTCAATACTGCAGGAAGCTGTAAAAAAAAGATCTTCTACTACTTATTCAACAAAGCCAAAAGTCAAGGGGTTCTTGGCTGCACTTACAGGTTCACTTAATATTGATAATGCATGGATTATTGACAGTGAAGCATCTAGGCATATGACAAGAAAGAGTAAACAACCTCACACTCTATCAAAAGAATCATTTTCTCATACAATGGAATTGGGAGATAACAAAAGCTGTTAGAATGGAGCCAAGATGAAGACGGAGGAAAAAAACATTTTAAGGATCTATTGAAAGTAATCTAAGGAACCTCAAGAAGTTGATTAAAGGATTATATAAGGAGACCTTATAAGGAAAGAAGCTTACTATCTTCAAGGACAATGTCTAACACAATAAAGGAAGAGAACAAATTAGAAGAATCATTCAATTACAATAAGAAGAGGATAGATCACATCCTTGAAAAGTGTTAAACACACATATGGCAGCAAGAGAATATGTAAGATAAAACATGAGAGTACATTTTTATTAACAAAACATATACATTTATAGTACATGGTGTGACCATTGGGTTCCACATCCCAAGGTCTGTTGGACTTCCTTTGTCTATTCAGCTTCCACACTAACCCTTAGAGGATTAGGTGTCCAACATTCCCCCCCTTGATCCGAAGGGTTATGTATGAGTCCAAGAAGAGAACTGTAATACAAAACGTGCAAAAATGCATGGCAGCACTTGGCTGAATGTGCTCTCTGAAATGTTGGTATAAAGGGCGGTGGTTTAAGGATGACCACCAACATTGGAACACTTAGTGCAGTTCCCAGAACTCTTCCAAGTCTGGCATGAAGCTCAAATCTTTTGCTAGAGGAAGTGCTCATGATGTTTTGAAGAGGGAAACCTTCAACCATGAAAGGGAGGTCTCACCCCGCATAAAAAGGAGAACTTCAACCTGAAAAGGGAAGTCTCAACCTGTGATGGTTTAAGGATTACCACCAACTTTGGAATGCTTAATGCAATTCCTGGAACTCTTCCAAAACTGGTAAGAAGATGAAGTCTTTTGCTAGAGGAAGTGTCCCCAATTCTATTCCTGGAATTCTTCTTTGACTGGCAAGAAGCTGAAGTCTTTTGCTAGAGGAAGTGTCCCGGATTACCAACTGAAGGCATGCTCAGGGGCATCATTGTCTCTGGCTGCAACTCTGAATCTGGTATGGCAGGTCGTGGCTCAAGCTCGCTTGATGTGGCTTTGAAGCTTGTAGATGACCATCATTTCCCCCCCTGTCAGATACAAGGTGAGATGATGGAGAAAACTCAACTGCAAGACTATTCAATACTCTTGAACAAGTTCTGACATGTGACTGAAATATCTTCTTGGCTGTTGATGCCCATTGCCAAGAAGCGATCCATCCAAGATGAATCTTTGTTCTTGCGGGAGGTTTGTTTTTGAAGCATTTGTTTGAAGAATGACTTGTTTTATGATAGTGCTTACATGGATGATGATCAAAACAATGATCTTTCAGATGGCCAACTCGGTCACAGTGTTGGCATTTCACAATCTGTTATTGTTGAAGAGGGGTAGAGTCTGGAACAACGGGAGATGAACTGTCATGAAGGAATCCAACACTCTAAAACTGAATGGGCTTTGTGAAATCTGGAATATGAAAGGACAAGTCCTTCTCATATCCAAGACCAGTTCTGTGCTTGTTGTGGACAAGCTCTTCCCAAGGTCTGATGATGGGCTTGGGAAGTGTATGTTGAATTTCTGCTTTTGCATGTACAACTGCTGCTTTATGGGAGTTTGTTTCAATCTTTTGAACAGAAACAGGTTCAGAATGACTCCTCTGTTTTAATTCTTCTTGCTGTAGCTGAGATTCGAGTTGCAAAAAGTCAATTTTCTCTTATGCATTTTGTAGACAGACCTAAATGTCTGTGAGAGAAACTTTGCTGAATTTTAATGTATCATGAGCAGTAGACAATATCAGAGTTTTAAGGAACTCTAATATTTCATTGATTCTGGCCATTTTCTCCAATGTTAAACTTACACTTTAAACTGACTATGAACCAATGTTACTGCAAGGTATTCTATAAATTTGTTCTCCCAGAAAACTACAAAAATCAAGTGATATTATTCTTTGAGGAATGAACCAAAAGCAAGATTTTAACTCTACAATTATTCTCCAAATCCACACACAACGATGGTTGGTTGCATTCATATACAAGGAAAAGTATATTGTGCATTCCCAAACGATGAGACTCAAATACTACAACAAATAAAATACTTGTTTCAACATTATGAATACTCAGAAATATATATCAGCAAGGATGCAAGCTTTACATAGTCATCTATTCAGGAAATAAAGTGCACAAATTGAAAAGGAACCTGACCCAACCACTTGTATAACAAATTCAACTTCTAGAGAGTGTGCTACAGCCCTAGGATTGCCTACTATGCCAAGGGAATGATAATAAACTTCAAAAAATTGTCCACTGTTAAGTCTGCACCAGAACTTGATAAATTTCGTCCCACTGATTTGAAGATTTAATAATAGCAATCAGCAGCCCATACATCTGAGAATTATCTTCATGAAGAATTGTCCCCACATTACAGTTGAACTCGCCCCCCCCCTCTTTTTTAGGAGACAATCTGGGTGCAAGAGGAAGGGAATTCAGCCTTTATAAGAAGCAACTTGGCACCTATGCTAAACCCAATTCGCACCCCCTACAGTCTTTAATTTGTAGCATTTGGCTCAAAGAAATGGACTTCAATTGCTGGAGAATTTTTCTGAGCTTGAAAGAAATTTGGTTCCTTAAAAATAACTAAGAATTTGGCCCTTCTTTTCACTGATAAACCTCTGCTACTAAATCTGAAAAATTCAGCCTCTTCCCTGGGCATATTAATATCTGAAATGCACAAATAGTTCAGCCTTCAACCTGAGTGAATGAGAGTAGATGAACAACTCGGCCTCTGTTTGTTGACAAAATATTTTGGCCTTGAATAAACTAGCTCGACCCTCTTGATTTGCATAATATTTGAGCTTGGACTTAATAGAGAATTCGTCCCTCTAAGTTCGCATGGAAAATCCACCGAAAACTCTTTATAAATCCGTCTCCAAATTTTGGAGCAGTCTTCTCGTCCCTTCAGCCAGAAAATTGACTCAGAACTAAGGGGATTCTTCCCATGATAAGGGTAATGTGGTTTGTCCTTTGTTCTAAGAGAACCACGTCCAGACAATTACATGCTCCTTCAGCAATATATCGACTCTATAGACAAAAAATCACCCTTCATTCCCTTCAATCTACGCTGGAGTGGCACACAGGCCTTAATTTCCTTGGATGACTTGTGAATGGTTGATCCTGCCATCCTCAATCTACGTCGAACTATCTGCCTGGTATGGACCAAGGATGCATTGGCAACTTTGATATTATGTGCTCCTTTCTTTATGCAACAAACTCAATATAGTAATGAAATTTACATACGATAAGTGACTACAACTGTCACCATAATTCAACTGGTTGGACCTTTCACTAAACTCGACACATTGCTCCAATCACCAAATTTTATCACTTGGTTTGTTCGTGCAGTCTGTCCTACTATAAACCTGCCCAAACGCCCTTGCAACTCACTCCTTTAGCACAATATAACCTTCGAAAAAGACAAATTAAGACATGACCTTCGAAAAAGACAAATTAAGACATGATTTGCATGGCAAGGGGATCATGAGGAATACAATCATGCATCATTGGAATGCTTACAATTCGTCCCAATTAGAAAGATACACTTGCTCCGCAGCTCTAGTTCAATGCGTTAAGGGACTGGTTCTCCATCTGGTTCAAATGCTGGTATCATCCTACTGTTACAAGATTTCGTAATTCTAGTCACAGAACAATCGGTTCGAGTGCCAAAAACCAGCGCTTCGTTTCTATTGGGCATACGAAAGATCAACCAATTCTTGCTTCCCAACTCTATACAAAAGGTCAATAAAATCAAACTTAAATATCGGGTTTTGAATGCTCCAATGTTTCAAACGCTCCAATGTTTCAAGCGGGCTCCGAAGAGGAAATACAATCATGCATCATTACCAGCGTTATATGAGACACGCGTTTTGGAGAAATTCTTTATACACTAGCGTTATATATATACCAAAGAAAACAATGGGAATATTATATATATATTATATATATATAATATATATATATATACACCAAACAACTTTATATGAAACATTGTGGTGCACCTTTTAATGTTAAACATGTGGCACCACAATGTTTATATATACCGTTGTTTGGTGTATATTATATATATATACATGGTGGCACCACAATGTTTTCATAATATAACGTTTGTTTGGTGTTATATATATAATAGGCCCACAATGTTCATATATAACGTTGTTTTGGTGTATATATATATATATACACCAAAACAACGTTATATATGAAACATTGTGGTGCCTATATATATATATATACACCAAAACAACGTTATATATGAAACATTGTGGTGCCACCATGTTTAATGCAGTGCGGAGGCCATCATCAAATTTGCCGCATATACAACCAAGCTCTCAAAATATCTTGTATCGAACTACTGAATGTCTTAAGAAATATTTTCCAATGCTAGAAACACCGTAGCAAAATTTTAAAAAATCTCTACAAATCTTTAAAATCTTTGAAGATCAGATATACACATCGCAAAAAGAAATGAAAAAGAACTTCGAAAATGCTTTAGTAAATAGGGCCAACTGAAGGCTCGCTGATTTGCGCTTTCTTTCCCTCTTCGATCTTCACCACAAAATGCTAAGTCTCCTCCATACTTCAAGAAGCGATCTCCCTGCTCCTTCACGTCTGGATCATCGGTGGCGTTTGTCAATGTCCTACTTATTGTAAAACAGGTAGGTTCTTTAATGTGAAAACATTAATCAATGCTTCCAACGCACAACCAACAACGACACTTTCAGAACCTTCAACAATCAATACTTCAAAATCAAACTCAAAAGGCCATCATCCATGGCTGGCTATCCACTGCAAGTAACCACCATCCGACAAGTCGGACCAGCGATGTTCACCGAGCATAATGGTTAGAGGGTGAACTATTTCCGATAGAATAAAACATATACTGACACCATCTGCATGGAGTAGGCTTCAGGCAACAACAACGTATTATATGGGAAATGAGCAGCGTATTATATGGAAAAGTAAATCGGTATAGGCAGTGTATTATATGTGTACCAACAGCGTACCAATAGCGTATATATGTCAGAGTAGATACCACAACGTACCAGCAGCGTATTATATGTCAGCAACGTATTATATATCAGAGCAGAGCAGAGGAGCAACGCTTTTATATGCAGGTGAATAATAGACAAAGAGCAGTGTTTTGTATGCAATGCAGAACATAGGCAGAATAGGGAGTTACAAAGCAGAGGGAAGCCAAAAATGGCGCTGGAGAAATGACAGAGTTTGCAGCTAGAATTTAGCTAAGAAACTATTCATAAAATGCAGAACTGATGGCAAAAATGACCTGCACAGAAAGGCCATAAAACTAATGGCTCAAATATGAGCAGGGCAAGATATCGCCCGCTCTGATACCATGTTAAACACACACATGGCAGCAAGAGAATATGAAAGATAAAACATGAGTACACTTTTTATTAACAAAACATATACATTTATAGTACATGGTGTGACCGTTGGGTTCCACATCCCAAGGTCTGTTGGACTTCCTTTGTCTATTCGGCTTCCACACTAACCCTTCGAGGATTAGGTGTCCAACATTAATGAAGTCTTGGATCTAGTAAAAGGAAAAGTGAAGAAGTCTACAAAGAAATCAAGAAGTCTAAATGGCCAAGAAAGAAGGGATAGGGATCAAGAAAACTTTGCCAAAGAAGTTTCACCAAAGAAGAACATGATGGAAGGACCCGAAGTCAAAGACCTATTTGCTAGGAACTCTTATGGACTCTATCCTTTGCATCCCTCAAGCTTGGAAGGAGCCCTTACCAACTTCCAAAGATAAGTATCTTACTCCTTGTATTGTCTTTTATATTTGGTTTCCCTTACTTATCTAAGTTTGTTTATATTAATTAGTAACCACATTTCTAGTCATATTTTTGTTAGAAAAGACTTGCTGAATACTCAAGGAACATGGAAGAGGGTTTAACAAGACAAAGCATTGGAATTACAAGGTTTGTTAAGAAACAAGAGGTACTGAATTACAAGTTTTTCTCTCTCCATATTCATTCTTGATAAACTATTACTATCATCTTTTTATCTAGCTTTCTTGAATCTTAAAGATTCTTGATTGGGTGATTCATCATTAGATAAATCTACAAAGGTTCATTGTGAAAACCCTAACTTAAGGGTATGTTGATGATTATGTGTGAAACCCTAACCTACTTAGGATTATTGTTGAAAGAAAATGTCTGATGTTTTGATGAAGTCATGTTTGGGGTTTTGGTTTGGTTATGGAAACTCTAACTTGTTAGGGTTGAATGGTAATGTTCGAAATCCCGAACCTTTGAAGTATTGATAATTTAGGTTTTGCTATGTTTTGTATTAAAACCCTAGATCATTGGGGTTTGGTAGGGTGTATAAGCAAGACCCTTATAATATCTTAAAAATGAAATCCTTGGCATGTGTGTGTTTGTCCAATAAAACCCTAGTCTAATCAAGTTTGTTACATGTCTAACTCTTATTGATATTTGTGTAGTTGGGTTTGAATAACACTTGTTATGATGTGCTTGTGCATGATGATGGAATGCTAGATATATGAGTTGACCTAATTGTTGATGGTCATGAATCCTAGGGTTTTGAACTAAGCCCTAGTTGAAGTTTGATTCTCTAGGATGATAATATTTGTGAATTCCAAGGTTTTGTAAACAAACCTTAGTAGAAGTCCAAATCTCTGATATATGATGGCTATGTGATAATTTGAGATTTGTGTAAGATTGTTGAAATTTGAGTTTTAGTTATGGCTGATGTTTGATTGTTTGAGAAAATCTAGGGTTTGCAACAAACCCTAGTGGAAGCTAGTCATGTTGTTACTTTGAATTGAGTTGTGATTGGTTTTGGTTGTTAAAAGCTCCTGTATGAAATCTAGGATCTCGCGCTAAATCCTAGTGAGTAGTCTAACACATGAATTCTAAAGTTGTTAGATACATTGTAGGTCTATATTTGTCTGAATTGTTTCTAGGGTTTGTAATATGATGTAGTAGGGTATGTAAGAAAGAAACATTGAAACCCTAGATGTAATGAAAGTTATTATGAAATTCTCAAAGTCTTGATGAAATAATCTAGGGTTTATGACAAAAACTCTAGCAATAAGTTGAAGAGTATGTGTCTCTTGTTTGTAATTAAGTTTGGGCATCTGATATATAAAGTTGAATCCTTCTGTGATTTTGATATCGTTAACTTCATGCTTCTATAGATTTGGTTGTACTTGCTATCTAAGTTGTGCATGTACACAATCTTCAAGATGGTGAAGATGTTCGTAAAGTAAAGTTGATGTGATAAGCATGATGTGAATAATGATGGTCATGATAATTCTGGATTGAAACCATGAATGATTCTCCAATGTCATAGAAAAGAAGTTAAGCTCCCTGAGTTAAGAGGGAGCTTGAATGAAAGGAATCTCCCTAGGTTAAGAGGGAGATTGGGTATATTCCTTGTATATGAATGATTAGATCCTCCCTGGTTAAGAGGGAGTGATGGATGTGGTTCTCTACTTCATGTGTCATGCACTAGACTAGGACTAACAACCGTAAGTTTTAGTGAAAGCCATGAGTGAGAGAAGAAAATTGGAGAATGTATTTTAAAGGGCTGCTGAGATAAGAAAAATCGGATCGATTTATGGAATATGTTGCTGCATTAGCAGTAGGAAAGGAAGTTGTATGGTTGAGGAATCTTCTGTCAAGATTCATTGGGAAACCTCTGAGTCCTACTATGAAAAGTTGAGAAGCAACATCAAGTTGTCAGGAAGACCTGGAAGGTTTGTATCTATTTATGTACATTTGAAATTTTGTTACTGATTGGGGTCGTGTTTGTACAGGTAAATCTCTCAGAAGCTTGATAACATGTTTTACATGCCTAGAGTTGTTGATCAGTTTGATTGGGAGAGATTTGGTGCTGATTTGTTTGATTGGATTTGCTACTGATTGGAATAATCGGGAAGTTGAGGCTTTGTGTGTGAGACATTGCTTGGGAGGACATCTGGACGTCACTATGTGTGGATGTCTAGTTCCCAAAGTAGGGAGGGTGGCGTTTGTCGTAGAACTCTGACCTCATATACACACCTAGATTCCTAGGTTGATGGTACCTAGAGAAGCTGAAAGCTTTAGTCCATCTTAGTCCCACTTAGATAGATTGTCCTAATCAGAGATCTAGTCTGTGGCATTGCGGTGCCTAAATTGTTGAGAGATCTTGGATAGATTTCCTTGGTCAGGAATCTAGTCCATGGCATTGCGGTGCCTAAACTCTTCATAGTTCATATAGTTTGAGATCTTTCGTATGAATACCTCCCTAGTTAAGAGGGAGTGTTGAAAAATGTAACTAAGTTTGGTCTTCATAAAATGTACTTGTCAAAAGAAATTTATATTATTGTTACAATGACTTATTAAAGCATGGGTTTCATGCTTGGGTCATCATTTTATTAGTCAAAGTCCCCATTATGGACTCCTAGGATTAATAAAGAGTCATTAGAGTCATTGTATATTTTATGAGACCCTTCTTGGGCTTTTGAACGATGTAAAATAATTATTTTTGAGTCAAAAGTGAATTATGTAACCTCCACACCAAGTCGGCTTCAAGAAGATCAAGTTGGCCTCAAGACAAGTAATTTGACCTCCCTAGAAGGCTATAAATCAATGTTGCGAAAATCGCGATCGGGATTAAATCGATAAAGGGAAAAATCGTAAAAATCGGTAAAAATCGGGAAAAAATCATAAAATACAAAAATATCCATTTTGTTTTCAATTTTTTTAATATCTAAAGCATCTACAACATAAAATAAATACATTGACAAATAAATATGATAAAAGAACTAATATATAAGATGTGTAATATCATTTCTAGTGCTACATCACACATAATGGTGAATCATGTCCTGAATAGTAAGTCCTGACTCCTGAGTCCCAACTCAGCCTCAAAATATCAACAAAAAATATAATAATGTATCTCATATCATGAGTCATAATGTCATATACAATGAAATCAACCAAATAACTAATAATACTGATTTCCTCTGCCCCTCTTGCGAGAAAATGCAATAACTTTCCCTTTCCCTCTAGATGTAGATGTCGGTGGAGTTGGCAGTGGACTCTGCTGTGCTCTAGAAGCTGAAGAACTAGGAGCTACAAGAGGTAGACTACATCCTCTACTAGTGGCAGGGGTAGCCTGGGTAGGTGGTGTTACCTCCTCCTCCCCCTCCCCCTCTACGCCTTCCACTACCTCCTGCTCTAACCAATCATCGACAGACTCCATGAGAGAGCTCTCGGCGTCAAACCTCCATGCATCAGTGGTGTTAATCCCATCCAATGAGATGGCCTCCATATCAGGGATCTTCTCAAGTTGCCTCACCCCCAATCGAAGATTGTAGTAGACGTAGACCATGTCATTAAGTCGCTGGGACTCCAACCTGTACAAAGATCATAAAATAATAATTATAAAAAAATATTATTTAATGAATTCAAAAATTAATTGAAAATTTGGAATATTTTAAGTTTTAAGTTTAACCTGTTGCGCTTCTTGTTGTGTATTTTTTCAAATACACTCCAGTAGCACTCGCATTCTGAGGAGCTACATGTTTGGCTAAGGATTCGAATGGAAAGCTTTCGCAGATAGGGTACTCTGGCACCATAGCGAGCCCACCATGCATCTACAACAAAATTACAAATAAGATAAACATAAGAAAAAAATGAAATTTGAAAGTTGAAGCAAAGTATGAAGTTATGAATTTGAAGAGACAATGAAATTTGAAACAAATTAAAAAATACCTGGCATTTTAGTTTTCTATCAACCACAACCATGTCAAAGCTAAATGTGCCACCTGCCATCCTATATATCCCCATTTGTTTAAAGATTTCTGCACGTTCAGCGGGAGATCGCACCATCCTATGAACACAGGTTAATAATCCATCCATGATCTCAGCATCAAATAAGAACCCACATGGGTAAGAAAATGCGGGGTTCAGGTAGATCCCTGCAATATGAATGGGACAATGGAGTGTGTTGTTCCATCGTTCATCAATTACTTCCCATAGGAGGAGTTGTTTCTAAAACCCCTCATCTCCCCTATCATCATAGTATGCCCGAATGGATTCCTTCGCCCTGTCCATGGCCTCATACAAATAGCCCATTACGGGCTTCTTACCATCAACTAATCGAAGAACCTTTACCAAAGGTTCAGTAACGCTGCACACCTCCTGCACTCCCGCCCATAAGTTTTCATGGTATGAAACTAATCTGCATGGGGCATCTCCTTCTGGTTTGCAGCTAAATGTCAAAGCACGCCACTCATCTGCCAAAAAAAAAAAAAAAAAAAAAAAAAAAAACATTCTAATTCACATCCCACATAAGAATGCACAAGAGGGATTGAAGAGATATGAAACTGTTGGAAAACCGTGTAAGCAGGGTGCACCAAACTCCTGTTGTTGGTTGAATTTCATTCATCAAGCAAGAGCACAGATGCATGATTATAAATAAATTTTGTGATTGCTTTTTTATGAGTGAACAATGTACTTGACAAAGAAATTTTTCCTATGTCCTCCAACATCAAATCAATACAATGTGCAGCACAAGGTGTCCAAAATAAAGTAGGATGCCTCTCCATAAGCATCTTGCCAGCAACAACATAATTTGCAGCATTGTCCGTTATGACTTGGACAACATGTTTTGCACCCACCTCCAAAATAAACACATCCAACAAATCACATAATAATTTTGCATCTTTGATATGTGAAGATGCATCAACAGATTTCATAAACATTGTCCCCTTGGGACAATTAACCAAGAAGTTTACAAGGGTTCTCCTCTTTTTGTCGGTCCAACCTTCTGACATCACCAGTGCATTTTGTTTGTATCCATGATGCTCTAAATTCCTTCAATCTTTTGGTGTAGTCAACCTTTTCATCTTGAAAAATGCAATCTCTAAAGTCATCATAAGAAGGGATTTTGTACCTGGGCCAACAATTGCAATAGCATCAACAACAGGCTGGAAAAATGGATTATTCCTTGCAACGCTGAAAGGAATATCACTCCAAAGAAGAAACTTGCCCAACAACTTGTCAGCTTGTTCTTTCTCATTTTTTTAAGTATTGAAGTGATAGATGGTTGTGAACCAGCCGTGGTTCTAGGAACAAAAAATGCTGAGGTAGCTACAGGGTTGGTTGTAGAGATTGATGCTGAAGTAGAACCAATGCCACTTCCATATTCACATCTTAACACACTCCTTGCTAGTTGCTTCTTCAGATCTGCTTTGGTCACTTTATCTTGCTCTAACTCTTCCAATGATTTCATGGCTCTTCGGATGATTTCCGCATTTGCATTGGTGCAAGGCTCTACATCACGTCGAAGGATTTGTGTAAGGTGATACTTCAATCTATAAACGCCTCCTGGCATATGTTGCCCACACAACTTGCAAGACAAGTTTATTCTATCAAACCCTCTATCAGGGTCACCAAATTCCCACAAAGGGTCCAATTTCCTTGGCATGTTTGTAACTTGGTTGAACTCTTGAGTTTTAATGTAAGATGAAGTTTGAAGTTGAACCTTATGACACTAAGAATTGCATGTTAAAAAAAATAAAAAATAAAAAATTACATACATGACACAACACATTGAATTTTTGCCAAAAAAAAAAAAAAACCAAACTCAATCCAACGATAATACAAAAAATGCACATTCAAACCCAATAAAAAATGATGCAAAAAGATAGAGCACAAGAAAAAATTAAACTAATAAATCTAACAACCAAGTTTTTGCATTTTTGACCAAAATGAACCCTCTCCACTCTGCAACAAAAATGAAAAAAACACCATCAAATCCACTAAAAAATCATTGATAATCAATGGGTTATAGAAACTCAAGCAAAAACAAGAAAAAAACCAAAACAAAGTGGCCAAATTTGGTGCCCATACCTAGAAACCACGGTTTGCCGAAGAAATTTGGTCCAAACACGAAGTTCTCTTGCTTGGGTGCTAAAATCTCTTGTTTTTCTACTCCTTTGCCCTAGTAGACGCCTTCCTCTCCTCCTCAGCGCTCAAACAAGTCCGTTGTATGCTAAAAATGAGAAATAAAACTCATCAATTTGCTTATAAAATGCGCTGTCTCAGAGGGTCGCTATTTTTTTCTGTTCGAATAGTGATTTTTTGTAGAAAATCGTGATTTTTCAACGATTTATTTTTATTTATTTATTTATTTATTTTTATTTTGTTCGGAAAAAAACTTTGTAAAAATCAGGCGATAATATCGACAAAGTCAAAAAATCGTGATTAAATTGCAATTTTCGCAACATTGCTATAAATACAAGGCAATTCGACTTCATTTGAAGTATATCACTCTCTCTCACAGTTTGATTTCTGAAGCTGGGAAAAGTGCGAAGATGAAGAAGGAGGCTAAAAGGAGTGAGTTTGGTCAAGAAGGAAGGGAAGGACAAAATCGAAGTTTTGGTATCTCTCTCTCTCTTGTGGGCTAGTTTAGGAGATCGAAGTCTCCTTGTCAAAGTCGAAGCTGCTGCTGATGTCAGAAGCTGCAAAGTCGAAGCTGCTGCTGACGCCGGAAGTTGCCAAGTCGAAGTTGTTGCTGATGTCGAAAGCTGCCAAGTCGAAGTTGCTAGGGTCAAAGTGTTGTTGTTACTAGGTCGAAGGTTGGATTGAAGAAGGAGAGGTTGATTTGGTGTGGAGGAGGTCCTATCTAGGTTGAAGAGTCTCAAGGAAAGCTATTGAAGGAAGAGATTTTGACTGGGTTTTCCCCTCAATAGGGGTTTTGCCTTGGCATAGTGCCTACATCTTGTGTCTTGTGTTTTTGTGATTTTCATGCACACATCATTTGGTAATTGCTTGATGAAATATAATATAACAAATACGTGAAAGAAGCCAACATAATTCACAAGTAATTATCAAGAAAGAGAAATCTAACCCTATTCCTACTAGCACTGATTTCTCAACACTCCTAAAAATGTCTATCAGTTATACTGATAAACTTTTATCGTTGATAAATAAAAAAATATTCTTAGATGTTTTTGATGCTTAGAGAAGTTGTAGCATGCACATTGGGTCACTGGAAATTTCACTTTTCACTTCCAAACTGGAAATTGAAGCAATTCGTCTAGAAGCTGTTAGGACATTCTAGATATGCTCCGGGCTAGAAACAGGCTAACTGTCGCGTTGTTAACCCACTGTACAGTGGCCTAGAGTTACTAATCCTATGACACGACTATCCTCTCTGCCTTCCACTTTCTGTTCTTAGTGATGCAACTTTCTGCAACATAGATGATACCTTTGTAGGATTGCCCAATTCAGAAACAATTAGCAGCAAATTTTAGTGAAATCCAGCTATCCATTACATTCTTGGCAGATTGACAAGTTGGCAACATAGTCGTGACTATCGACCTTCAAAAGCGTTGATGTTTTGAAGCTTTTGAAGTTATATAAATTTCCACTGTTGTCAATGTCCAGCAGAATCTTGTAAGATGCAATCTTCTTGTGTCAATTTAGTTGACCTTCATTGCAATTATCGGCGACGAAACGAGATTTAAGCCACCACCTGATTTTCTTGTTTATGGATATTTCCCTTCTCTCCTTTATTTCTCAATATTTCTGATAATTGCTAGGAGGGAGGTGATTCCATAATGATGCGTAATCATTGGCCTATGGCCAAAACAACTCACTAGCACAGATCTTAACATGCAAAATTTAAAGACTGGAAAGACCTATCTAAAGTAACCTACTGTGCATTCATAGTGATTGTGTTTTCTTGAACAAATCTATGCTAATAAATTAAAATATCCATGTTCCACTGAGTTTTCAAGATGGGGGTGCACATGAGTAGGGAGACCCACAAGGGGGAAAAGTGGGAGCCGTTCCAAATTTTAGGAAAATTCATGGGGATGGAGGGACATTAGGGCCTCTTTCTCCAAAATTATAAAATATAAAAATAATATTGATTAAATTCCAATAATAACAATATATCCTGTGCAAATTCATCATTGTTCAATCCAGTGGAAATGCTATAATCCTGTCAATCCTGAAAACTGTAATGTCTGTTGAATTTTGAATGGGATATGAAATTCTACTTTCTCCAGATGAATTCTGATGAAGTTGGAATTGTTGAAATTCAGAAAAATGATAGAATATCTTATCATGGTAATTACTTGTGACTGATATGCATTCTTTTCTTAGTATTTACTTGTTTAGTTATGTCATCAAGCAATTACACATTAGCAAAATATAGAGGACATAATGCACAAGAGACAAGAGACACTAGAAATTAGGCTCCAACCCAGGGCAAACCCCTACAAGGGGGAAAACCCAACAACAATCATTATTTAATAGAATCAGATCAAAATGAGATATCCAAGACCAGGACCAAGACCGGAACTACCACCAAAATCGCAAAGTCCAACCGTCCTCCAAGTCACCTCCACATGCAAAGTCAACATAAGTTAAACTTTCACTTTCCTGAAATCTCGCTCTTGAAATTTCGGCCCCTGAAATTTCTGGCCTGCAACAAGATCTATAATTCGGTCTTCCTTTACTGAAATTCCTCCACAAGTGTGAGCTCTTTCTCTCCTTTTTTTGTCCTTTTCTTCATTGGTTAAGCGCAGAAGATATGTATGATGATGATCATTATGTGTCCATTGGATTGCCTAGATTTCTTCTCCAAATCCTCGGTCTATTCCTTTTCAAACTCGACCTAAAATCAGTCTCAAAAAGACACAAAACAATGATCCTTCTTTCCTTAGCTAGAGTCCTTCAAATCTGCGACCAATTTAGAGAAAAATCTTTGATGTTGTTGCACTTTGGATGGATTAGATTACGACTTCCTTAGCAACCCATCTTGACTTTCAAAATCAGTCTTTACATGGACTACATCTTAGAAAGAACTTGAATTGTTGTCAAACTTTGGAAAAGATGACACACATTATTGGAGTAACTCGTATCATAGTCATGCATTGACTTTGGGAGAGACAACATATATCATTGTAGAGATAGGGTTACCTATCTGCCATATGAGACCATGCCACTGTAATTCAATGTCATTGTATTATTGCTACTGCAGAGTTTAGCGAGACTATTGTGCCACAAAGTACAAGGTATGCAAGTATGGTGTGACCATAGCGAGACCATCATTAGACCTTGCCATCGTTACTGTCTTATCTAATCAGATTGTGTCATTTTGTTGTTTGTTGTTTTGGGAAATAACATTTGTATTCACATATTATATGAGCTCGGATCAAACAAATTGTAACTTATGAAGTGACTTGGATCAATTTCAATCATGCATATACTATAGTGACTCAGATTACAAATATGCTTATAATCTTGGTAACAGTAGCATACTTCAGATCATACCTTATATCTTAGTTTGCATCACTTGTGTCAGCAGAACTCGCCTTTCTATCAAGAGGAAGAACTCAGATTTGTGTCCAACATCATTAGTATTACTCCACAGTGAAACTTGCCTCCACAGAATGTAGTCCTTAAGAAACTTGTAGAAAAAAATGTACTACTCCAGTCACATTGCTACATTTCTTTAGTGATGTAGCCTCATAATTTCGGATATCTTTCCACTTCAAAATTCACATTTTTGTTGCATTTCTTGGAAGTCGAATACTAGCCAAGACCAGCTAAAGTATGTCATTTCTTCTTCTTGCCATTGATGGAGGAACTGTTGTAGAGGTATCTTCAACTATGCCAACAAGAGTGATCTTCAAACAGCTTCTTTTACTAACCTTAGCTTTGATACCATGTTTGAAAGTCAAGGTATTTGTAGATTAATGTTGATTCTCCATACTTGATAATTACTTATGATATTTGTTGGCCTTTTATTACTTCGTTTTATTTCTTCATCAAGCAATCATCAAAAACACGAAGATCACAAAGACACAAAGAACACAAGATATAGGCTCCAAGTCAGGGCAAAACCCCATAACTAGGAAAACCCAAACAATCCTTTCTTATAGAATCAGATCAAAATGAGACCTCCAAGACCCAAAGACCAAGACCTCCTCCAAGCACCAACTCAGCCCTCCAAAAACTTTCTTTAGTCAAGTCAAAGATGGTCAATCTGCTCCAAGTCAAAATTTTGGTCTTGCAAACTTCAAGTCTGCAACTCGTCCTTCAATCTTCGGCCTTGCAACAGTTGTAAAAACCCTAGCCTTCTTGCACGTGTGAGAAAAATAGTCTAAAATTCAAGTAGTCTTCTTCTTCCTTGGATTTCTCTTCCTTCTATATCCTTCGGACTCTCTTCCTTCATGTCTTGTGCACAGATCGAGCTAGCTTGTTCTATACCAAATGAGGACGAGGTCTCCTCTATATATAGTCATCCAAGAGAGTAAATAGGTGCCCCAACAGGGCCGACTTAGGCTTAAAGGACAAAATTACTTTTCTAGTATTAAAAATATTTTTTCTTTCTTGTTACAAAATGCCGAAGTGGGTCTTTTACATATGACAAAGGCTCTTTTGACTCATTAAACCCTAGGAGCATGAAGAACATGCTTGAACTAGAATTGAGCATGAAACCCATGCTTAAATAATACTTTTTTTCTTCTTTTACATGAAATACAAAGATAATTATGAAAATCGAACCTAGTTACTTTTTCAATAGGACACGTCCTATCAACGTTGTTGTCCAAACCCATATCATCAAGGAACACATCCCACATTGTTTTTTTGGAAGAAATGTGTCCTGAAATCATGACACAATCAGGGTATATGTTAAACATGTGTCCTAATATATTAGTGTCCAACACGACGAACATGGGCACGGAGGCCAACAATGGCGTGTCTTGTTACTTAGGATTTCTCCATGTTGTGTTAAATGTTATGTTATTTTTCTATCTGTGAGGTTTCATGGAGTTGTGTTGTTTATCACCAAGGATTCTTACCAAATTTAGTTTTGAGTATTTTCAACAAGGTTACAATCGCCATGAACCAGAGAACTATCCCAACTGTTCTTTATTCTCCTTCGTTTATTCCTCTCTAAGTAAAAAAGAAATCTATGGTTGTTATTACGGAGTTGTTGCACTATGTTAGAGGGTTTCTAGTTTTGTTTTTTTCGAACTTATTGACTATTGGAGAAGACACAACATTTTCCTTACTCGCCCATGGATGCTAGAGGTCGTTTTCTTATTTCTCTAAAGATTTTATGTTGCTCATAGCCACCTTTGAAGCCATATGCAGCACCTACATCCTCCCCAAGGCCATATTCATCTATTGGAGCTAAGTTAAAGTTCGCATGCTAGTTGTATAGGTCGTACATGCTTTGCTTAAGCTACCTCTTGCTCCCTCGGGTTGCATGACTAGCTGCCTAGACATGTGAGTTTACTTGGACGGTTGCTTAGTGATTTGTGAAGAGAGTTAAGTGGTTCTAAACTCAATATGTTTTGGCATTTTATAATAATTCAATGGAATATTGTGTGGGATCAATTTGACTGTAGGGAGATAAGTTTATTGCTAGGAAATGAATGGGAGAGTTTTGTGACTGTTTCGAATCTTTTTCTAATATATCAATCTAAAGACTTGCGAAATGGAAGCATCTTTGTGTTTTAAAAATGGTGCACTAAGATAGTCAAAAAAAGGTGTGTGGTGTACAATAACTAATGGAAGTGTGTTGGTATGCACTCCCCGAGCATGGGGGTTGGTCTCATCTTATTTGGCAATATCACCATATATCTCAAGCACCAAAACCAGTTATGTTGATTCTGCTTTGACATTAGTGGGTTAATATATGTTTGTGTAGATAATGATTGCTATGTATACACTATTAGGACACTAAGAATAGACACACACACACACACAAGGGATTAGTACCTAGGCTATTACAGTTGAGAACTAGAACATGTTATGAAACCAACTCACAAAAAGATAGAAAAGATAGGTTAACGCCTTAGAAATCAGCCTCTTCGAAGGGGCAACCTCCTTTACATTACACAAATGAACAATTTTTGGATGATACAAATGACAAGACCTCCTTTCTATATATAGGAGTCTAAAGGGTCATAATATAATGAGAGCCGACATAACAATAATAATGTAAAGCCACAATAATAACAATAGTGGGCTTCTATGGGGCACAATAATAACAATATGGAGACTACATCGGCACAGCGATATAATAAGGGGGTTGTACTAATAACAATAAGGGGTTACACTAGTAGTATAGGGACCTAACATGTCCCTCTCCTTCAAAAAGTGTTGTCCTCAAGGCTTGAGTAGTTCTTGATGCTTCTGTACAAAATTCTTGTCCTCCCATGTGGAATCTTCAGCGGGTAAGTTCTTTCACTTGATGAAATACTCTGAAATGGAACAATTTCGTCGCTGTTGGGTTCTTGTTTCTGTCACTGCTCCAAGTTCCAATATGATTTTTCCTTCCTTGTCTAGTTCTCGCAATATTGTTTGAACTGGGATCTTATGCAACTTTTGAATGAGTGACTACACTTCTTCGTCCTTCTTCCATTCATCCCTTGCTTCGTTTATCCAATCTGGTTGGATAATAGAAATAGCACAAAACAATGCTTCCACATCCTCATCCTTTCTTGAGAGTTCATCTGCAACAACATTTTGCTTCCCTTTTTTGTAGATGATTTCAAAGTCATAACCCAACATATTTGTGACCCATTTTTTTAGTTCTAAAGATAATCTTTGTTCTAAAATGTATTTAAGAATATTAGATCCATTTTTACCTTGAAGTGTCTTCCCATTAGGTAAGATCGTCATTTCTTAAGTGCATGTAGTATTGCCAACATTTCCTTTTCATAAGTAGCTTGCTTGAGATGTAGCCGTAAAAATACCCAATCGCCTACATCAAAACTTCTTTCACTGTGATGTTAATCTACCTGTTGTTTCATTCGATTCTGCACCAAAGTGGCATTATCCTTTAAAAGTTGGAGAACTTGTTGTTGATGCTCGATGTGATCTTTCACTGCTTGAATCTTTTTCTTCTTGACATGTCCTTCTATCTTGAGAGTTTGAGGAGTGGTAATTTCTTCCAATGCATTACAAGATATGGTCAGATTCATTTCATGATGCTCGATGTGATCTTTCACATTTTGAACATTTTTCTTCTTGATATGTCCTTCTATCTTGATAGTTTGAGGAGTGTTAATTCCGGCCAATGCATTACAAGATATGGTTTTGCGTTGGAAGATATGTATGATGATGATCATTATGTGTCCATTGAACTGCCCTCTATTATGTGTCCGAGTAGAGGTACTACTGCCGAGATTTTTCTCTGTTGGGTGAGCCAGATTTGGCACCCATATTGTATTCTGAAATTGCTTAATAAATCAAACCCTGAGATAGCTGCATCGATTTTCTTGCATTAGGTTTTTCCGGGGACATTAGTCCAAAAACAATGGTGTCACTTGTGTGCTTGTTTCTATTTCCTTCAGTTGATGATCTGTAATGTGTTGAGCAAGTACTTGTATTTAATTCCAATATTTACATGGTAAATAACTTGTTAATTAACAGAACAAGTAGGTAGGAATAAATCAGTAAAGTGCATGAAGGGTTTCTAACGTGTCAGACTTAGAAATGCTAACATAGTATCAGAGCGTGGTTGTAGATCACAGGAGAACTGAGGACATCAGCTGAACAGAGCAGCAGCAGCAGAAAACAACTGTCCCGAGTGACAGAAGTTGTTCCTAGCAAAGTAGCAGCAAGGAAGGTGTGACATGGTGCCTGCGTCATCAAGATTGAGCCAGGAAGAGGAAGCGCAGAGGTTGAGGGAGGCAAAGGAAGGCTCATGCAGAGGCCAGGAGGGTTGACGCAGTTGGCTGAGGAGGTTGATTTGCCAGTGCCAGGATTGCGCAAGCCTAGGAGCTCTGACCTTTAGTTTGCTGGGGTTTAGGAGGTTGTGGGTAAGTTGCAGATTGAAGCTGGTGGGGTACTATAGTCAGAACAATACCTAACAGGGCAAGGCCAAGGTAGAGGGAGTTGCTGCCGAGGTGGATTTCTAGCCAAGGAATTTGTATCAGTGTTGCAGTTGCACAAACGATTGGAGAGGGGCATCTCAACATTGGCAGAAGGATTTCCAGGAGGGAAATCAAGGATTAGAGGGAGTCACACCAAGAACTTCCAGGAGGAAAGTAGAGGAGCAGAGAAATGGCACTACACGGAGTAAGAGACTAGGACAGACTGGACAAAGCCTTAAACTTCGTAGTCTGGAAGGCCATAATCTTATCTGTACTAGACAGGAATCGTGTCAAACACTTCGCCTTGAAGATGATAGCTATCCCAGTTGATCCGACTGATAAGGACATGTACGAGGATGCAATGGCGAGGGATAAGAGGATCATCCTTGATGGGGTCAAGGATCATATAGTACCACATATTGTCGAGAAGAACACAACACAAGAGATGTGGGAGGCCCTGACCAAGTTGTATCATCATACTTCCATGTAGAGGAAGATGCTGCTAGAAAATCAGATGCGATCATACCAGATGAAGAAGGGAGAACAGATCGATCCATTCCTCAGTCGATTGAAGGAGATCCGGGATCAGCTGACTTCCATAGGGGCAACGCCGGATCCAAAATTGATGGTGAGAACAACCCTGAACGTAGTCTCAGAGGATTGGGAGGTGTTTGTCCAGAGTATACTGGGCAAGGCGACCCTTCCAGATTGGGAGGAAATGTGGGTTGATCTTCGCCAAGAAGAGATCAGAAGGCTAAGCAAGGCGGGAAGCAACGACAAGGGAATCTGAATCAAGAAGGAGGAGGAGGAGGATGTTGCCCTAGCATCTGAGGGAAAGCAGGAGAAACGAAAGAAGAAGGACCTCTCCAAGGTTAAATGCTTCCACTGTGGGGAGTTGGGTCATTATACGACCCAATGTCCAAGAAAGAAGAGTAAGGGAGAGGCCTCCGAGACCAAGGTAGCGCCAACAAGGGCAGAGAAGGAAGTGGAGATAGACGATGATTGTGCCATGAGTGCACACACTACTTGAGCGGAAGTGGGGAGACATCGAGCTGTAGTCAGACGGATTACAGGCGATGAGGGGCAGGATCCTCGAGGTACCTAGCTTCTTGGATTAGACCTTGCTATGGGAGCCTTAAAGAGGAGTAGCAGTACTAGCAGATGTCAGTAGAGACAGATGCGGATGGAGCGACAGAGGGAGCTACAGTGCAGGATTCCCATGACAACGTTAGGCATCAGTGCGAGAAACATGGGAGTGTTGCACTAGTGCAAGATGGCACAGAGAGGTGTGCAACGATGTGAGATGCAGGGAGTTGTTGCTGCAGCGCAGAGGTCAGAGAGGGAGCACTTGTCAGTGACAGAGGGAGCTTCAGCATCAGGAGTGTTTCTAGCCTGACGAAGATGTCAGAGTTGGGAGATCAGTTACATCTCAGTAACTGAGTTGCAGTGCAACAGTTAGCAGTGGTAGTGCTATGGGCAGCATGATGCAGCATGATGAGAGGGGTTGTAGCAGTGGTCATGGGCAGCAGCACGGGTGCAGAGGGAGTTATAGTACAGATGAAACAGTGGCAGTGGTAGGGCCATGGGTAGTAGTACAGGATGCAGCAGTGTAGATGATGGGCAGCAGGCCTAGTATCAGCATAGTGACCGATCCCAGATGATCAGGGTGATACTCAGTGAGTAGTATTGCTAGAGCACAGTCCTCGCTAAGAGGGAGTGTTGATTTGGGGTAGCATCGGATGTGCTCTAGCCACAAAAATTGGTGGAGAGGCTAA
>APFE031461594.1:0-35311 GCA_000404065.3 Pinus taeda
ATTTAATATATAGAGTAACAATAATTTTATACTACAACACACTATGATTATTAAGGAAATGCTTGAGAAATATTCAAACTTTGACAAAAAAATTAGTAGATGTTAGCACTTGGATAAAAAAGGAAAGCAAAGACTTTTTCTAAAATTTTATTCTTTGATTTCAAACAAGATAAATCATTAGGCCAAGAAAGCTCTTGGTCTAGGATTTCAATTTAAAAATGAGGATATATCAAATTCTCATCTTTTAAGTATAAAACATAGAGTAAAGGTATATTACAATATCATTTAAACATAGAGTGGAGGTATATTACAATTTCATTTATTTCGTAAGATCTAAAAATTTTCACATCATCACAGTGATATTGAGATGAGTGAGTCGAGAACAAACCACATACTCTTTAACATGTGAGCTCCCTCTCTCCTCATGGTTATTGATTGCGATGTTGGTTTTTTGTTCAGGCTTAGTGGGATAGTGGTGAGGCTTAGTGGGATAGTGGTGAGATTGTGGACTGGAATAGGGTATGAGCTCAATAGTTTCCCTATTGTGCTTATGGGAAATTTGTTGGTTTTCTAAATCTTATTGGGAATGTTCTAAATCTAAGGGTGGTGGAATTCAAAGGTCACTTGAATAATCTTGGAAATTGTCTCTTTGCATGAAATTGATGGTTGATTTATGCTAGTGTTTCAATTTTTCTATTTGTTCTACTTGTGTTCATATTTAGGTATATCTCGTAAAAATATTTTGGAGAAAGATAGGTATGGGATAAATTTTAGTTTCCATATCTTTGTGGGGAATTATATATTATGATATATGTTCACGAACTAACATGTTTCCCATGGTTGTTGAGAAGCTTGGATTGACATTGTGGAGAAATTTTAGTGTTGAGATTTAGGAATTTGGCCTTAGTAAAGAAACAGGGATTTTGTGGGACTTTTGAAATCTTAGTGACACTACAATTGTTCCTTCATGAAGAGTTGATTTTATGGATTTAGATTCCCATTTCAAGTTTGCTTTTATAGGCATGGAAAACATGAACAACAAAGGTGTGTTGCCTTTGCATGGGATATTAAGAAGACACGAGGAATTTATTAAATATAGCATAAGCTCATTGCTCTTGGTAACTTCCAAAGTCTAACAGTATGAACATTTATGGATCTCATAGAATGAATTTAATAGTTTAGTGAAGAAAATAACGTACAGTCTAGAAGGAGAGTGTATTATTCTTCACCATTTGTTCATCAATATGTTTAAGGACACTTCATTTACTACCCCAAACAACCATTAGAGAAAATTTGAGGTCTAAAATGGGTCTCCTAAGAAAAATGTACAACAAAAATATACTTTATAAGAATCAATAGGATTCAATATGATGATATCAACCATGGGGGATGATTCACGATTTTTGGAGTAAAAAAGTAAAATGATTAAAAAATAATAAAATAATAAAACTAGTTTTTCAACTCATATTTTCAACCTATCTCCCTAAGGTTTTACTCAAATTTCAAGTGGGAGTACTCGTTGGATGAAAAATTTAATTCCTCATCCAAGGAGTACCCATGTTGCATACTTTTGATGGATCCTGCTACACAAAAAATGAGAAATACATGAAAAATGTGATTGCAATTATCGAAGGAGTACCCATGTTGCATACTTTCGATGGACCTTGCTACACGAAAAATGAGAAATACATGAAAAAAACGTAATTGCAATCACGTTTTTTTTTTTTTTTTTTGTATTTATCATTTTTCGTGTAGCAGAGTTAATCGAAAGTATGCAACATGGGTACTCCTTGGACGAGGAATCAAATTATGCATCCAACGAGTGTTTCTGCTCGAAATTTGAGTAAACCCATATGGAGATAAGTTGAAAATACTTGTTGAAAAAATAGTTTTTTTTTTTTCCCACCAAACTTTGATGATGTAATTGTTGGGCAGCGGATCCCGCACAACATGGTTTTGGGGCTTAAAGCCCGGGTTTTGGTCAATGTAATGTAAAGACCCGCGAAATGCGAGCGCGGAGCGCAAGAGTCTAGGGTTGTTCGCCCTAAAATAATGTAAAATAATGTAAAGTTGAGTCAACCTACCCATGGTCCGTGGACCATGGGATTCTGTAAATAGAGCGAGGCTCTAAGTGTAAAGACAGTTTTTGAGTTTTTGTCAAGTAATAGATAGATGCGAAGGCATGGTTAGAAGATAGAAGTGGATCTGAAGTGTATTGGGTCGTAGTGGTAGGTAGAGGCTCTGCAGCTGAGTGTGCAAAGGCCTAGTAGAGTCCGCAACTAAGTGCGCGGACCCCTGTAGCTGAGTGCGCATGGTGAAGTCGAGTCTGCAACTGAACTTGAGTATTAATAAAGATAAGATTGATTCATAATATTGTGCATCTATTTGTAGATTTGTATTTCTATGTTCTGGTTATCTTTATGCATTTATATTGTTTTAGAGCACGGGCGATTACCTGAAAGCTGAATAAGTAATAATAATATTGGGTCCGCACAAAATAAGTTAAGCACTAATATAATAGCACAGTAAGGATCAGATCGGAATAATACTGCATTCCCAAAGGTGTGCATGGGTTTCGAAGAATAGAAAGTTGCGCAGAGCAGAGCAACGCACAGATTAGGATCACAAACCTCCAGAACCTACATCAAGACATCCCTAGGGTGTGGAAACCTAGTTCCAACACCCTCCCATACTACTTTGGGTGAGACCTTAGTCTGCACTCCGCGGACTGTTACCGAAAGGGCCAGTAGTAGCAGGATTTTCTTGGCTAAACTCACTACTGAACCTGGGTCAGGCCCCACGTAGCCAATAAATGGTTCCGTTGTTGGGACCGAGATCTGCCTGGGGGATATCTGATGTCGTGCCACTGGAACCCAACAAAGAAGGAAATTGAAGAGTGGTAGGACAATTAGATTCACGAGTTCATGACACAGGAAAATAGAACTCAACAGGGTTCTGAGAAAAGGTGGCTAGATCACTACGTGTATACGGAAATCCATGAGATTTTCTTCGCATCCTTTCCTTTTGAACTGTATGAGTGGATCGTGAGATTAGTCGACAGCCAGGGAAGGTGTAAGCTTGACCAACAGATAGTGTGGACTCCAGAATTAGTGCGCAGACTAGAGGCATCAAAAGATAAGATCGCGTGAGCTGTGGACCATTGGCTCGACCAGATAATAGGGGGATTTATCATTGAGTTCGTGGTAGACATGATTGTGAGCTACAGTGAAGCAGAACGACGTTTTCTCAAGGGATCGCGAGGTAAGTACATTAAATCTTTGAATACCTGGATTAAGATGTTGTTATGTGAAGAACAGGTTATGCAGATACATTAATGTTTGGAACGACATGGAGCGGAAAGATCTACAAAGGTAGCGGGGAATTAGGAAACAGTCCCTTAATTGCACCTTCGTGAGAGAGCGAGGAAGATCTTGCTCGGGTCTCTCCGAGAAGTGTGGTTAGTTTGATAAGGTAGCGCATCCCGCAGTCACCACCTCCACCCACGCCACCACCCGCTTCACCTCCCTCACCTCCATCTCCACCCACTCCACCTCCACCAACCCCGCAGTTCAGCATGGCAAGCGCGATCAAGCTACCTGTATTTAGAGGAGCAGGGAATGAGGATCCGGACCAATTCTAGTTCGTGGTAAGAGCAGTGTGGGAAGTGCAATGGGTCACGAACGACAACATTAATAAGGCTACATTGGTGAGCATGTTGCAGGATCGCACGTTGACATGGTATATTAAGTACTCTAATGACCACCCAAATGCGAGGATAATAGAGATCCAGAATGCGTTGAACAGAGAATTTAGCCAGCCGAAGATCTGGATCAACAGCTGAAGAGTACGATCCGCGAGGCTAATATGACACTCACGGATGCACAGCATCGTGCATGGTTTGTGGCATCCCTAACATCGCATTTGAGGAAGGCACTGTCACAACAGAAACTTTCCACCCAGGGCGAAGCGTTGGAAATGGTGATGAGGTTGCATGAGACCCCGATACAAGATCCTGGGTTGGGAGTTCAACAAATCCAAGCGTAACTACAGAATCTTTGCCTGGAAATGCAAATCTTGAAGCAAGATAGGGCACTGTAGCCAGAGGCATGCGAGGAAGTATGGTGCATAAAATGCAAAGGCCAAGGCCATGACAAGGATCACTGTCCAGTATTCATGAACTACTTGGCAGGAGGGGGACCAATGTCGTTGACACCAGAGGCACAGGCAGGGCGAGTGTGACGCCCACGCTATGGTGCACAATTTGTTAGATAGGAGGAAAACACACGACAGATAATTGCCATTTGTTGTAGAAGTATACACCGACTCCTCAACAGTTGTTTGTAATTTCTGCAGGTCGGTAGGCCACGACGAGCGCACTTGTCACAGTTACGAGTTAATGATGGATCAGACCCCAGCCTATAGGATGCAAACCAAAATGTGAGGCCTTGACCTAGCTGTAGGGCTGGCGCGTGCTGGATTTTGGGGGCGAGGTCGAGGACGAGGAGGAATGGGACCAGGAAGGGGCCGCAGACAGTTAATTTGTTACAATTGTGGAGGACCAGGAACTACGTCCATGATTGTACCAACCCGACGAGGATATCCTATTCGTACTGTGCTCAGTTTGATCACGAAACAGTAGATTGTCCTACGTTGATCACACAGATGCGCGACAAAGGGGTATTCTAGCCTCCTCCGACTCAGAATATCCAAATGATTAGGTCTGAACTGCGCGAAGAAGACCCAAATGTGAACATGATGCTTAGAAGCAGTGTGACCACCGGGGAAGATAAGGGGAAGCAACTCGAGGAAGATACATGGGTTCGCAAGGCTCCTACAAAGGAACCTGAGTTTGACTTAGAACGCACAAAGGAGACATTCATGGAAGCTAAGAAGAGCTTCGTGGATGCCCCCACCTCAGGTAGTAAGAGCCAGGGATGGATCCTTTTATGCTTACTACCTTTCTGGAGACATGCATGAAACTACTGCGTGACAGCAAGGCAGTTAAGGGACTACAAGAGCTGATCACTAGGTGCGCGGGGTCAGGAGAATCGTGCATAGTCCAGAAGTTGGGAAAGCATGCATTGCACATCATGAGGGAAATGAGATTGATGGGTGAGTATGAAATGGATCAGGTCATCCTAGATCTAGCATCAGATACGAATTTGTTACCGAAGCAAACATGTGAACGCATGGGCAAGCCCACGTTGCAGTGGTTTCCTATTCAATTACGAATGGCGAACCAATAAAAGATTTTACCCATGGGGAGGTTGCAAGGGGTAACAGTTGATATCAAATGCGTGAGCACACAGACGGACTTTGAAGTAATAGAGATTGTTGATGACAACAATCCCTATCCCGCATTGCTAGGAATAGACTGGGTCACTGATACGAATGGAGTCATCAACCTGAAGAAGCGGAAGATGATATTCGAGAAAAAGTCCCTACGCGTAGTAGTCCTGCTAGACCCAGTCGAAGGAGCGCGCTACACTGAACCTGTGCGCGATGATGTGATGGATTGTATTTACAAGATAACTGCGTGAGATCAAGATTGGGTGAATCTGACTGCAGATGGAAGGATCTCATGGGAGCACGCAAGTTCCTACACCTCAGATTCATACGAAGAAGACAAGTGCTGGCACAATTGGTTGAACAAAGTGACAACGCTGAATTGCAACATGATGATTAGATCACTGTGTTGCATAACAACACAGGCTTGAGATCTGCCAACATATGATGGATTAACAATGGTGGATGAATTCTTGAGCAAGTTTGAAAGCGCAGTACCGGAACGACAGCGGTTCGATGCATTGAAGTGGGCGCTGCGCGCAACACCTACGTGCTAGTGGGGAACACATCAAGGAAATTTTGAGAACTGGTGCAGATATAGAAGGATGATGCACCTATGATTCAGGAAACCACAACTACAGATAGAAGATAAATACAATGGACGAGATGACCCGCACATGCACCTCGCGAAATGGACCAAGGCCTATGGGGAAGAACCACAGCTTGAATGGGTACATTTATTCTACCATACCTTGGATGTCATACCCATGAATTGGTATACTGATACGGAACTTCGACATGGTATGAGCGAATGGGATGTCTTGCGCAAGGGATTTTTGTTAACATTCACATTTGAAGACCGATGGTCGAACACTGTTGACGACGCGTTACAAGCAGTAAAAACCACTGCAAGTACTTCAAATAGCATGGGAAACCCAGTTAAGAAGTGCCCTAGAATGTTATAACGTGCAAGTAGAGGATGATGACGACCCCCGAAATATTAATATTCCAGAAACTGAAGGCTGTCGCGAGGTTCGAGGACCATCAATTGAGGATCTCGACATCACTACATCACTAAAACCAAAGCAGGTAAACATTGACACAAACGCGGAGCCAAAGTACGCGATGCTTGGGGACTATTAGGACGATGCTACGGTACATAAGGTCTCTAAGTTACTCCGCGAATATCAAGATTTGTTCCCAACCAAAATCACGGACTTAAAGGGGATCATTGGCGAGTTAGGGATGATGAAGATCACTCTGAAACCGGATACGAAGCCAGTTAAGCAACGAACTTACCATTTGAATCCAAAATATAAAGAAAAGGTTTGCGATGAATTAGACAAAATTCTTGTAGCCGGAATTATTGAACCAGTGGAAGACTCCGACTGGGTGAGTCTTATGGTAGTATAGGAGAAAAAACAAAAGGGCGAAATTAGAATATGCGTGGACCTCAGGAAGCTTAACGACGCCTGTGTTCACGATCCATTACCAACACCGTTCACAGATGAAGTATTGGAGAATGTTGGTGGTCAGGAAGCTTACTCATTCATGGATGGCTTCTCAGGGTACCATCAGATCAAGATCGTGCCAAAAGATAGGAGGAAGACAACCTTCACAACCGAATGGGGCTGTTTTCAATACGTCATTATGCCCTTTGGACTGAAGAATGCGCCAGCAATATTTTTGCGCATAGTCGTGGTCGCGTTCAAGGAATACATCCACAAGTTCTTGGAGGTCTATCTGGATGATTAGACTGTATTTGGGTTAGTTAAACACCATATAGCGAGCTTACGTCTGATGCTGGATACTTGTCGATGACACCAGATTGTGCTGAATCTAAAAAAGTGCACCTTCCCCATTCCCTTTGGAAACCTGCTCGGCCATGTGGTCTGCAAACAAGGTCTGATGGTGGACCTTGCGAAGATTGCTATTATTCTCAATCTGGAAGTGTCGGGAAGTTTCAAACAACTACGCGCTACTTTGGGGCACACTCGTTACTATAAAAAGTTTATCAAGAGCTATGCACAAATAACAGCGCCAATGGAAAAACTATTGAAAAAGGACACTACATATTGTTGTAATGATGATTGTAGGAAAGGTTTGGATGTTCTCAAGGAGAAAATGGCATCCGCTCCCATCCTGGTCTTCCCAAAGTGGGACGTAGAATTTCATGTACTTGATGCGTCGTGTATTGCGCCGGGAGCTATACTTACGCAGGAAGGTGCGAAAGGCATGGAACACCCAATTGCATTCACGAGTCAGCGGTTGTCCAAAGCCAAAAATAACTACTCTACTACTGAGCACGAAGGGTTGGCAATGGTGTGCACCCTCCAGAAATACTGACACTATTTACTTGGTGGGCACTTCAAGATGTATAGCGATCATTCCACGTTGAAATACCTGGTGAACAAGCCTGTGTTGGGGGGGCGCATATGCAGATGGCTGTTACTGTTTCAAGAATATGAGTTTGAGGTCATTATAAAACCGGGACACTTAAATGCAGGACTAGATCACTTATCACGAATTGAGACAAGCGAGGAGCCAACAAATTTGGAGGGGGGACTACCGGATGCAAAACTCTTTGTAGTGCACGTTGGAGACGACCATTTCGAAGATATAATTCATTTTTTAACCACAGGGATTACGCTGAAGGAATATTCAGTCTAGCAGAAGAGGGAATTGGTGGTGTGCGCAACGGACTTTTCGGTCATCGCGGGGCACCTCTACAAAATGGAAAACGATGAGATATTGCGAAGATATGTATCTGAATTTGAATGAGGACATATCCTCGTGGAAGCACATGGAGGGGATGCAGGAGGACACTATGCAGGGCGCGCGACTGCACAGAAGATTCTTCGTGCTGGCCTATGGTGGCCAACCCTGCATCAAGATTCGAAAGCACACTGTCGAGCCTGCGACATATGTCAAAGGACTGGAAAACCATCACGAAGGGATGAGATGCCACTTAATCCATAGATGATGCTGTAACCATTCGAAAAATGGGCAATCGACTTTGTAGGACTGATCAAACCTCAGGGAAATATGGGTGCACGCTACATCATCACTACGACAGGATACCTGACTCGATGGGCGGAAGCACAACTAGTTAAAGACTGCATGGTCACTATGGCTACAAATTTTTTTTTTGACAACATGCTGACACAGTTTGTTTGCCTGGAAATCTTAATGAGTGACCGCGGAACGCACTTCCTGAATGAAACCATCAGCACACTCATCGAGGAGTTCCAGGTATATCATCAGCAAAGTACATTGTACCATATGCAAGCTAATTGGACAATAGAAGCATTCAACAAAATTCTGGAGACTGTGCTAACCAAAGTATGTAACACATAGCAACATGACTGGGACTTGCACATACTTGCCGTATTATGGGCATACAGAACCACGTGCAAAAAATTGATGGGTCAGAGACCTTTCAGGTTAGTCTATGGCACGAAAGCAGTCATGCCAATGGAATACATCGTACCCAGTTTGCGAATAGCAGCACTTACAGGAATGTCGGACCGCGAAGCCTTGGAAGAGAGGCTCACGTAATTGGAAGAACTCGAGGAAGAATGGTTTCTGGCAGGATTCCATTAGCAGGTGCAGAAACAGTGCAAGAAAGCCTGGCACGATCACCATATCAAGTTGTGCACATTCAAGGTAAATGATTTAGTGTTGTTGTATGACAACAAGTTCGAAAAATTTCCTGGAAAATTCAAAATGCATTGGTTGGGACCATATGTGGTAAAAGAGGTCACAGATGAAGGCGCGATCCAGCCAGTCAAACTTAATGGAGAACCCTTCCCACGAAGAGTAAATGGCAGTTGCTTGAAGCCCTACATGGGTGGTCGACTGTCTAACTAACCGACCAAAGCATAGTCTTCGCAACCCGAGAAGCCGGACAAAGGTGCGGGACTATAAACACAGGTACTAGAAGCCATCAACAAAGTAGAGAATTAAGTCAAACGCATATGATTCATAAGCAGAAATGGAGCAAATCCAGACAACGATAGCATGGTGCATTGCGGACCTTTGTGTCACACAGGCACAGTTGGATGGACTTCGCGCAAAGATCGCCGCACCAGCAGAGTGACTCTGGATGAGTCACGATGATTGTGTTGGGGGCCTGTTGGGCAACAGATCCCCCAACAACATGGTTTTGGGGCTTAAAGCCTGGGTTTTGGTCAATGTAATGTAAAAACCTCGTGAAATGTGGGCGTGAAATGTGGGCGCGGAGTGCAAGAGTCTAGGGTTGTCTGCCCTAAAATAATGTAAAATAATGTAAAGTTGAGTTGGCCTACCCATGGTCCGCAGACCACGGGATTGTATAAATATAGCAAGGCTCTAAGTGTAAAGAATTTTTTTGAGTTTTTGTCAAGTAATAGATAGATGTCAAGTAATAGGATAGATGCGAAGGCATGGTTAGAAGATAGAAGTGGATCTGAAGTGTATTGGGTCGTAGTGGTAGGTAGAGGCTCTGCAGCTGAGTGTGCAGAGGCCTAGTAGAGTCCACAGCTGAGTGCGTGGATCCCTGCAGTTGAGTGCGCAGGATGGAGTCGGGTCTATAACTAAACTTGAGTATTAATAAAGATAAGAATGATTCAAAATATTGTTCATCTGTTTGTAGATCTGTATTTCTATGTTCTGGTTATCTTTATGCATTTATATTGTTTTTGAGCACGTGTGCTTACCTAAAAGTTGAATAAGTAATAAGAATATTGGGTCCGCACAAAGTAAGTTAAGCACTAATATAATAGCACAATAAGGATCAGATCAGAATAATACTGTATTCCCAAAGTTTATTTTCTACCTACCACTGACCATTACCCAATGAAGCTTGCCACTATCGAACTCAACTTGACTTGCCCGAGAGAAGAGTTGATCTAAATTATATATTCACTAGATTTAAATTCTAGATAATGATCATGTAGTGTCATTAAATGTGTAGATGATGCTCCTTTAATGGCATTATGGAATTGTTGATGGTGCTAGAGCCGCCAACTTTTAGGGGATCCCCCTGATATGAAGTCTCGATCAGACCTCACACCATTTGGTGTAGGAGTCCCATCCAGTATAAAGGCCCGGTTTCGAAATCCTTAAATATTTGCCTTGGCTCTAACTGTCAGCATAATAGAGTGATGCAATGGTGTCTTTGAAAAGCAAGCGAGGTGTGCCTGGTGAGTGTGTAGTTGCAACTGTGTAGAGGTTCTTCTACTTCAAAGGGGGGTGGGGGGGGGGAAGTGAGCCTCTAAGTGAGATCTAATAGTATCACCCAGGAAGAGACATAGGTGAACCAAAAGGATTCATCTAACATCCAGCGGAATCGCCCACAACGGATGTGACGGTCGTTACAACCAAAAAACATGGAAAGGTTTGTCTAGTATCCTGCAAAATAGTCCACAAGGATGAGACATCAATAGCAACCATTACAACACATTCTCAATAAGATAAGCACTAAAATAACCAAAGCAGTTCAACTATCTTAGCACATGTGAAAGCAAAAATGAAATACAAATGTCCACAGAATAGTCTTACAAACATTCATAGTCCATGCATGAAGAACGTGTTGGCCTTAAAAGGCTTCTATTATTAAGTAAAATTTCCAAGACACATGTTTACAATATACATAACTAGCCCCAATAGTGGGACATTTGAGCCACTCCTTTCTCCTCAAAGAACTAGTTGATTTCTCTGATGCTTTGCGGGAGGAGCCAAGGTGAAAAGTCCCTTGCTCGTACAATGAGGGGGTATATATAACCAAGAGGTGATGCATCCCCTTGTGACTTTTTGACTACCCTCATGGATGTTCAACTTCCTATGACTTTTCAACTTTCATGACTCTTCATATTCATGTGTGTCCTTTAGACTTCCACTTTACAATACATTTGAATACAATACATATGGTCCAAAATAGTGATGTGGCATATGACCACTTATGACATTGCTGACATGGACTGCTTAGTGATGTGGCAATGTCAAGTCATTGTTGTTGCTGGTTGTTGGATCTCTTCTTAGATATGCTTTATCTTCTCTTTTGCATGGCCTGGTGATGTGGAGTCTTCAATGATCTTAAGTCTTGGATGGTAGTTAAAAATTTGTGACCCTTTGCTTCCTCTTAATCAATACACTTATGAGTTCAGCTGCAAGAGAGTCTTTAGGCATGCTTCCCTCCTTCTTCTCCTCCTTCATCATCTCGTCATGACTTGATAGTGTACCTATTCCTGCAATTCACTCATGACGGGATGACATCTGAAACCCCCTAATCTAGGATGATGCATTTATATCCATGAACTGAGCCCGAGCCAAGTCATAGACTAGGGAAAGGGGCCCAGTGACTATGAATTGCACATGGAAAGGGGCCTAGTGACTGCGCATTGCGTAGTTCAAGAATATGGAGGGAAATCTTGGGCTCTGAGATTGTGCAATGCGCACGTCAAGGAGGATTGAAAGACAAAATTGTGCAGTTTCTGGAGGCAGTGGGGTCTGACTAAGGGAAAGGACACTAGAGGAATAATTTACATAGTTTTTGAGGCCAAAGGGGGCTTGCATTATGTGCATTGCATAGTTCCAACATATAATGAAAATGCTCGAGGGTTGAAGATGTGAAGTGTGCAGTTCAAGGCAAATCGGGAGACACAATTGTGCAATTTTGGAGGTCAAGATCGAGAGCTGGACTCAGAATTGCATAGAGTAGCAGACCTAGAGGATAGGGATTGCACATTACATAGTTCCAAGCATTAGGGTCACATCCTAGAGGGATAATATTGCATAGTGCGTAGTTGAGTTGAGGCCTAGTGAAGCTAAGTTTTCCGGTCGGGAAGATTTACCAAAAATGGCTAAGTGTGGGATGGGTGATGAACCATGATGGACCTTGATTGTGATCACACACTTAGCATACTTTGACGACATGAAAACATAGATCGTAGATACATGTAAACAAATAATTTCCCTCTGTGTGGCTACCTCATGACAAGATACGACAAGTGTGACACTTAAGATAGGCTTTAAGAGGACCGTGACGATACTTGTGCGACAATGCTCAAGAATTTGTGTATGAATGTGAAAAATATTTACATGGTTGGGAAAAGTCATATACACAAAGACAAACCTTCAAAACCATAAGAAAAGGCTCACAAACATCGTACGATAGTTAAACATGCCAAAAGATGAAAATTTGCCCAAAATGAAAAAGGGACCAAAGAACTACGAGAAAACTTATGAAATGAGCTCTAGTGTTTGCAAAAACAATGAAAAGACAAAGGAAGGATCTGAAATTTGGGTGCAAGGAAAAATTTTGGAGGGTGTTGCCACATTTACAACACTTGGTGACACACTGGTTGAACTCCAACTTCTCTGTCTTGGTTAATTTCTTTTATGCAGGGCCTTGGTTCTTCAGAGAGTATTGATTCATAGTGCAGATCACTTTCGCATTCCCACTTACCCCATGAATAGTCATGATCCCCTCTATACCTTCTCAGTTGAACATAACATAAGATTCAACATAATCACAATGTTTCAAGTTTGGAAGGGTAGTGTAATTTGCGAGCTTAAGATTTTCAGAGTATAATTCTTCATCTTTGATGTTGCTCCGCTGCCAGCAGTCCTGAACAGTACCCTGACGGAGTCACGCAGGAACAAAAACATTGGTCCACTGCTAACGAGCTTGGACCGTACCCCGACGGATTTTATTGCTTCAACTCTTTGCATAACAACCCTTTCTCTTATTTTGCTTTATTTATTTATTTAAAGATAATTATGCTTCAATAATTATTTATTTTTGGGCGGACGAGGGATCCCAACTTATTGAGAGCAGAAGAGGTTGTTCCTTCAAAGAAACATATAGAGACCTCTCATTTATGTTTTCTCATTTATATCTTCCCCCTTATTTGTTTCTACTAGTTGGATAAGCTTGAGAACACCAAAGCAGAAAATCCGAGTAGGCATGAGGTTTCCAGACTAGACATGAGCTCATGGTTGGACCAAAACTCTCTTTTCGGATGGATCATATTTTCCATCGGGACTTCATCGACCAAAAGATGTAACCAACATAGGGAAGATAGATAGAAGGCTAGCGAAATGCTGAAGTGTCACAAGACTCCTTATAGTTTAGCCACAACATATTCATGCTCAACGCTTATTCAAATAATGGAAACCAAAACAAAATACAAACAAATCACAAACAACAAAAAACAAAAGAAAATACTATGTACACGGTGTAGGGAACAACCCCATATTTTCATTGAAAGTATTGTTTCAAGTCTTGGCCATTGACAGGGAGAGAGTCAATCTTCTCATCAAGTGATTGGAGATGATAAGTGTGTTGTCCAAGCTTTTCGTGCACTGTAAATGGCCCAATCCACGGGAACTGAAACTTAGTATGTTTTCCTTTTTCCTCATGGGCTTTATCCCACTTTAGGACTAAGTCACCCACACTAAAGTTTTTTTTCCCTGCAGAATTCTTGTCGAACCACCTCTTGATACGAATCTAGAGGAGTGAAATTTTTTCTTTAACTTTCAACCTTTCTTCCTGTACCTTGTGAAGAGTCTCCATCCTATGCTGAACTAATAGACATGGCTTCCTTAGGACTCTTGTGATAGTTGGGCAGTGGGAAAGTAAACATTTGGTGGGAGAATGTCTTCTTTTTCGTATACCAGGAAGTAAGGGGAGGTGTTCAGGGAAGGTTTTGGCGTGACTCGATCAACCCAAGGCATTAAAGAAAGCAGAGTGTCAATTTCACTGTTAAGAGAATATGGTTTTTCTTATAATGCAGATAAGGTTCTTGTTCATGGATTCAGTAAGACCATTCCCCTGTGGATAATAATTAGCTGAATGTTTCAATATGATATAATTTTCCAATGTAAAATCATAAAGTCTTAACTATGAAAAGTATGTTTTATTGTAAAAAACAAGTGATGTAGGAACGTCGAACCTGGTAATGATTTTCTATTGCAGAAAGATAATGACTTCCTGATCATTCACCTATTTAAACAAAATTTCTTATGTCCACTACATGAAATAATTTGTAGCATTTAAGTTGTAGTGGTGCTACTTTGACGAGTGCGGGAAAATTTCCCAAATACTGTCCAAGCCCCATCGTTGAAAAATGTTCTTCCACTTGAATGGGTTGTAGTGGGGTGATTGACTTCCTATTTCTGTCAGCACATCTTTGACAGATTAGACACTTACAGATATAAGCATGAGCATCTATGAACAATGTGGGCTAGTATAATCCGACCCACATAACCTTATGTGTTGTAGTGTTTCCTGCAAAGTGTCCCCTGATTGGTCCGTCATGGATATCGCGCAATAATTTTTTTGAATCATGCACCTCCAAACACCTCAACAATACCTCGTTATGGTGCTTTCTAAACAACAACCCGTGCACCAACTAATAAGATAATGCTTTAAGTCAAAGTGCCCTCTTTTGTCATGTGGAAAAGTGAGAGGGTATTGTGTCATGCTCAAGGTATTGGTGCACATCCGTGTACCCAGAGTTTATGTGTGTAGTGGGGGAGGATCACTCAATGTTATACATCTCAATATCTTGCTCCCATCCTGCGAGCTCTTCTTCTCCCTCTTTTGCATTTACTTCTTCTGCTACTAGTTGGAAAAGACCATGACCCTTGATTATGTGAACTGGCCTGATTTCTAAATCATACTCTTGTAAATCAGTCATCTAGTTTGCTCTCCTTTCACCCAACTCTTGTTGAACAAGCAATGATCTGACTAGTGGGTGCGGGACAAAGATAACACAATGGTTCTTCAATAAATAGGGCCTGAAGTGCTTTACCACCTTGAACACTGCATAAGCTTATTTTTCCATGGTGAGGTAGTTAAGCTTTGGTCCTTGCAGACTTGTGCTCATGAAGGAGATATGTCATTCATTCTTCAATTCATCCTTTTGAGTGAGTACAACAGTAAGAGAAGTATCATAAGAAAAAGTTGTGATAAAGAAATATTTAACGAAGTCTAGGTTGTAGAGTGCAAGTGCTTCTTCTATAGCTTGCTTGATATGGGAAAACACATCCTTTTCCCTTTTATCCCATTTGTAGACCGCGTCCTTCTTCACCATATCCTGTATTGGTTTGACAATTTGGGCATAGTTGGAGATGAACTTGTGAAGGAAGTTGATCTTCCCCACGAAAGATTGCATCGCCTTCTTATTCATTGGGAAGGGAATTTGCATGATTGTCTTGAACACCCCAAGCTACTATTCTTGGGATTTAAGGATATCTCGTACTTGCAACATCTCTCAAAAATATTCTTCAAGTGGAATAGGTGGTCTGACATTTGTTTAGAGAATACTGTTTCATCATCAAGATAGACCACTACGCTCTATCCAATGAGTCCATAGAAGGCGATGTCCATAGCACGTTGGAATGTTGCACCAACATTGATTAGCCCAAATGGCATTCGTCGGAACACGAACGTGCCCCACTCCATTATGAATGCAGTTTTCAGCCTGTCAGGCTTAGCAACCAGAACCTGGTTATATCCAAAATATCCATATAATAGAGAAAACATTTCAAACCCTAATATTGTTTGCAGTATTTTCTCCATGGACGGCACAGGGTAGTTGTCTTTGTGTGAGGCGTGGTTGAGATTCCTGAAATCTACACACAGGTGGATCCCCCCTAACTTCTTCCTCATAAATACAAAATTTGACACCCACGTCGAGTGTCGCACTTTGTAAATGATCTGAGCATCCAAAAAATTTCTCAACTCTTTCTGTATGAGAGGCTCAAGTGTTGGATGTATTTTCCTCAGCTTCTGTTGGAATGGCTTGGTCCCTTCCTTAATCGTTATCATGTGTTGGATGATTCATGTATCATATATCTTGAGTTCATCGTACGTCCACGCAAAGACATCAAAATACTGTTTGAATAAGAGGATGAAGACTTATCGCTCTTGTGGTGTGTAGCGAGTAACGATATTGACATATTTTGGATCCTTATTAGTTCCAAAGTTGATATGCTCATGCAAGAATGTGGAACTGTGGGTTTTGATATTGACGGTTGATCCAAAATAGATCCTAAAATATCTAAGTCTTCATGTATGTTAACTATCGGAAACACTATCACAAGGGAAAATAGTGAAGGAATGGCGGAAAAACCCGAAAATACAATGGAAAGTGATGTCGCAGCCAGGATGCACTAGAGCTATCGGATCAGACAGATCAACATCCCGGATCAAATCGAAACATCGCAATCAGGAGAGGCCAGCGGAGTACATCGAAGGCAGCCCTATGGAAATCACGATAGCTATCAACGCAATTTAATGAGGACCATTGATCGAGCGTGTAGATCAACGGCCCAGATCAACTCGTGATATCGCATCACCATAAACCAAAGGAGGACTTACCGAGGTCTTGAGGATTAGCGATATGCAATCACTGATCACAATATCACATCACAATATCACATCAACGCAATATAAAGGAGCGGGGCCTATGCAACTTGCGACAGTGATAAAGGCAGACCCGAAAGGAATTATACATGTGGCTTGATATAATTTGAATTCCGATATAAAAAGATTTGTCGGGCTTTTTTTGTGTATTTGCACATTTCCATTGTAAAACCGAAATACAAAAGGAAATGACCCAAAGCAATAAAGTCGGACTCGAAAGTTTTATAGATGTGGCTTTATGTTATTTGAGTTCCGTGGTAAGCAGGATTTTGGGCAGGCTTCAAGTGGTAAGTGGTATTGGACGGGCTCCGCCCAATCCCATACACCAGCTGACACATAGCACCCCACAGGAGAGAGAAAACTGCCTTTTCGGGCGGGTAATCTCTGTGCACATAAGCCACCTGTAATGAATTTCAGCTGTTGGATCGGAGATCAGGTAGATCAACAATGTGAAATACAAAGGGGCTTGCGACAACGATAAAACACGAACTTGATAGACATTATGGATGCGTTTGGATATTATTTGAAGTCTAATAGAAAGTGTTTTGTTGGATTTTTCAGTGTATTCTGTGTATTTCTCTGTGTAAACGAAGAAGAGTGTTTTTGGGATTTCACCTGTGCTAGTGGTCCTTTTCGTTACAAACAGGTGGCCACCATACCTTCAGCGTTTTACAATGATTGTTTAACACCCAAAAGGGAGATGAACGGATAGGAATCGGGAGCCATAAAGCTCGAGAAAGGAATGTGAACAGACAAGCACCAATAGGCTTAAAAGCCATTCAATGGCAGAGACAGAGAAGGCAGTTGTTGAGACAGAGAGAAAGCAGAAGACAAAGAGCAAGAGGGAGAGTCTGTGTACTCTTGTAGACTTGAGGATTTCAAGTAAATCCCTGTTGTTTTGTCACTGTTGTGTTGAGACTCGGTTTGAGCTCACACTTGTGATAATCTGCTCTTGAAGACATAATATAGAGGTTGACACTGAAAGTTGGACCAGGAGACTTAGCCAGGAAGTCTGGTGAACTCCTTGATTATTTGTTGTGTTGATGTGTGTGACTGTTATGTTTTCTAACTGCTCATTGTCTGTGTTATTCGCAATATTTTCGATTCGTTGCACTAAGTAATATAGGCATTCCTGCACATGAGTCTGTAATACCTTAATATTGATTTAAGATCTCATTTTTAGATCAAGTGGTATCAGAGCATTTGGTTTTGTTAAGGTTAGACAAGCTTGTGTTGGATTTTGAATGCTAACTAGATTAAAGCTCAGACTAGGAGAAGGAGAACTTGTTGAGGCTAATTCAGAGATTGGAAGAGTCTATTCTCAAAGGAGAATGGCAGAAGAAGCTCCATTGGGATTAGAAAGTTTTAAGGCCATGCAAGCCATGGTGGAAGAGATGTATCTGGAATTTAAGAAAGGTCGAGGTGAAAGCACTTCAACACCTAAACTAGACAAAGGAGTAGAGGAACATTTTCTAGTTTCCCCTCCAGAAGGAAAAAGGAAAGGGGAAATGCATCCTCCACCATCTCCTCCATCAACACCTTCATCGTCCTCATCATCCTCTTCGCATAAAACTAGCCTTGATAAGAAAAAGAAGAAAACTTATTTGATTAAATTAGATGTGAAGTTTTATTTGCCATTTTATGATGGAGAACTAAATGCAGAGAAGCTAGATAATTGGATAAGACATATTTATGTATATTGCAGGGTGCAGAACGTTGATTCAGAAAGGAGGAAGATTAAGCTGGCTAGCCTTCGACTTGGAGGAACTGGACTAGTATGGTGGGAAGGCAAGACACAAGCTGATCTGCAAAAACAAGGTAAAATCATTTCTACTTGGAATGAATTTGTTTCTGCTATCAAAAAGCAATTCTATCCTTTAGCTTACATGCAACAGGCAATGATGAGTTGGCAAACTCTTCGCCAGTTGAAGGGTCAGAGTGTACAAAGTTATACTCAGGAATTCAAGAAAAGAGCTTTAACTCTAGGAATATCCTAGGACTCACCTGAGACTTTATTGAAGTATATAGGTGGTCTTCATACCTATTTAAAGCATACTATTCTTATGTTTAATCCCATTATCTTAGATGATATATCAGTTCAAGCCACACATCTAAAAGCTAGAGGTAAGAATGTAAACCCAAATATTGGGGGAACATCTAAAAATTCTGTAAGCAAGAACAAGGAAAAGAAGAAACTAAAATGGAAGGAAAGGAAAGAAAATACTGTAAAGAAGGATAAACCTTCATGCACTCATTGCAAGAAAGAAGGATGCAATGAGGCACAGTGCTGGTCTTTGCATCCAGAACAGAGACCTAAGAAGTTCGGTGGTAAGGAGAGAAAGAATGTTGCAGTTGTTCAGTAGGACTTGGGATCAGATTCAGGCGATGAAACAACAATTACAACCACAGATATTAAAGGTAAGGATTCTGAATCATCCACAAGTAATTCTGCACAAGCTGTTGATAATGAAAATAATGAGAGAGAAAGAAATGAGATTTTTTGTATTAGAGTAATTTCCAAGCATGATAGGATTGATACTTTGCTTGATAGTGGATCACAAGTGAATTTTATTTCTGAAACAATTGTAAAGAATTTTGGATTACAAACATAACCTCATGAGAAGCCATATCCATTAGGTTGGGTGTGTGATAAAACAAAGCTACAAGTAACGAGACAATGTAAACTTAGGTTTTCTATTGGATCAACATTTGTAGATGAGGTTGAATTAGATATAGTTCCATTGGATATATGTGGTATTGTTTTCGGAAGTCCATATTTGTATGATAGGAGAGCTATTTTCTATAGAGATGAAAATAAGTATCAACTCACTAAAGATGGAATATAATATATTGTAAGAGCTCATAAACTCAAAGGTAATTATTCTCTCATAAATTCAGGACAGATGAAAAGAATTGTGAATTCAAGTAAGCATTTTTTACTAATGGCTATAAAGGAAAAGGATCTTGAAAATCCAATGCATTTGAAGGCTGTGATTCTAAACAGAATGTTGATTTAGTTAAACTTGTTTTAGAGTATGATGTTCTATTTCAAGAACCAAAAGGTCTGCCACCCAAGCGAGAAATAGTACATGATATTTGTTTGCAGCAAGATGCTCCATTACCTAACATTGGAATGTACAAGTTGTTAGCTTTAGAGAATGCAGAGATAAAGGAGCAGGTACAGGAGTTACTTGAAAAAGGGTTTATACGATTAAGCACATCACCATGTGGATCTCTAATTGTGCTGGTGAGAAAGAAAGATGGATCATCGAGAATGTGCATAGATTATAGAGCACTAAATAAAATAACGATCAAGAATCGTTATCCTCTTCCTCGTATTGATGATCTATTAGATCAATTGAAAGAAGCAGTTTACTTGTCTAAGTTAGACTTACGAAGTGGTTATCATCAGGTCAAAGTTGCATAATAGGATGCATGGAAGACTGCTTTCAAGACAAAGCAAGGACTGTATGAATGGTTGGTTACGCCTTTTGGCTTAGCTAATGCTCCTGCTACATTTATGAGAGTTATGAATGATGTACTCAGACCCTTTATTGATGATTTTGTAATCGATTATTTAGATGACATTCTTGTTTTTAGTAAGACATGGGAAGACCATAGATCCCTCTAAGGTTGAAGTCATTGTGAACTAGCCTAAACCCAAATCTACTATAGAGTTAGGAGTTTCCTGGGGGCAGCACAATACTGGAGAAAGTTTATTGCTAACTTTTCTTTGATTTCAGCTCCATTACATGATTTAATAGGATTGAAACAAGTGTTTAAGTGCGGAGGCAAATAACAGAAAGCCTTCGACACATTAAAAGAGAAAATTAGTACAGCACTAGTACTAGCACTATCAGATCTTCAACATCCATTTGAGATTGAGACATATGCCAGTGACTATGCCATGGGAGCAGTGTCGATGCAACATGGAAAACCCATATGTTATCATCTTGAGACATTTACTTCTGCAATAGTTAATTATCCCACATATGATAAAGAATTGTATGCATTAGTACAAAGTGTGAAAAAGTGGAAACATTACCTAATGGGTAAGGAAACAATCATACATACAGATCATCAACCACTTCAATATTTGCACTCATAAACTAAATTGCAAGCAATCAAGACATTATAGGTGGATGGGTTTTCTACAGCAAATTTCATCTTGTCATCAGATATAAGAAGGGCATACACAATAAGGTTGCAGACATGTTATCAAGACCAATCATAAATGCATCTACTATACTTAAGCATAACTCAGTAATGCATGAAAGTTACATTGAACAATATGCTCAAGAAGTAGATTTTAAAGATGTGTATGTAACTTTAAGTCATGACAAACAAGTAGAAGAATTGGATTATTATGTAAAGGACCAACTCTTATATCATATGGGAAGGTTATGTATTCCACAAACTGAAAAAGCTAACATAATTCGAGAAGCACATACTTCTCTAATATCAGGTCATTTTGGTGTAAGTAAAACAGTTGCACAATTGCATAGGTTCTTTTATTGGCCCAGAATGCATGAGACAGTTACTAGATATATCAAAGGGTGTACTATGTGTGCTACAAGCAAGCCCAATAATAGAAAATTAGGCTTGTACACTCCACTTCCAATTCCTTCTTGTCCTTGGCAAAGTGTTTCCATGGACTTTGTTGGGGGATTGCCAAAATCTAGAAAAGGTCATGATTATTTGTATGTTGTTGTGGATAGGTTGAGTAAAATGTGAATTTTGATACCTTGTAACAAGCAGGTTAAAGCTGAACAAATAGCAAAGTCGTTCTTTTAGAATGTATGGGTTCATTTTGGTTTACCCACTTCTATTATATCTGATCGAGATTCTCGATTTGTTGGGAAGTTTTGGTCAAATCTATGGTAGTTGATGGACACCAAGTTGAAGAAGAGCACAACATTTCATCCACAAATAGATGGTCAGACAGAAGTGTTCAACATGACAGTGATCCAGTTGCTCAGAGGCTATTGTAGCAAGCATCCCAAGCTTTGGGATGAGCATTTGTGTTATGTGAAGCATGCTTACAACCGTGCCAAGCACTCTTCTACTCAAAGATCTCCTTTTGAGACTTATTTTGGTTTTATACCAAACTCGCCCTTCGATTTTGTCTTTGGTAAAGACATAGCAGTTGATGAACATCGTGATATGGACAAAGCAACCAAGTTCATTAAACAAATCCAGGAAATTCACCAGGCAATATAGGAACAGCTGGAAAGAAGTCAAGCCAAGTACAAGGCAAGACATGACAAGCATCGGGTTGAGCATAGTTTCCAAGTTGGTGATCAAGTCTGGCTGTACATAAGAAAATACAGAATGCAAGGTGAAGGTAAGAAGCTAAAGCCAATAAGGTAGGGACCTTTCAATATACTTGATAAAATTGGTGAAAATGATTTTTGCCTTGATTTGCCAGCTTATATGTAGATCTATTCAGTCGTTAATGCAAAAAACTTGAGATTGTATGAACCTTCATTGATTGAAGATCCTAAAGAGAAAATTCAATTTCCTTCTATTGAGGATATGTTGCCTGAATATCTCAATGAGTTACAGGAAGACACAATTTTGGACAGGAAGGTGAGAACTACGTGTCGAGGGGATGTTGAGTACCTAAGAGTAGGGCTCAAAGGTTCAAATCCAAGCAAAGCACGGTGGATATAAGTTAGAAAAGTGAGGGAGCTATATCCTCACTTGATCGATGCCTAAAAACCAAATTTTGGTGGTCCAAAAGCTTTTCAGTGGGAAAGCGTGATTCAAAATGGATTCTAAAACCTCTAAGTCTTCATGTATATTAAATATCAGAAACACTATCGTAAGGGAAAACAGTGAAGGAATGGCGGAAAAACCCGAAAATCCAAAGGAAAGTGAGGTCGCAGCCGAGATGCACCAGAGCCATCAGCGCAGACAGATCAACGACCCATATCAAATCAAAATATTGCAATCCGGAAAGGCCAACATAGTACATTGAAGGCAGCCCTATGGAAATCGTGATAGCGATCAGTGCGATTTAACGAGGATCGTTGATCGAGTTCGCATATCAATGGCCTAGATCAACTCGTGATATCGCATCGTTATAACCCAAAGGGGACTTATCGAGGGCTTGAGGATTAGCGATATGCGATTGCTGATCGCGATATCGCATCGCAATATCGCATCGGAGCAATACAAAGGAGTGGGGCCTATGCAACTTGCGATAGCGATAAAGGCGGACTCAAAAGGAATTATAGACATGGCTTGATATAATTTGAGTTCTGATATAAAAGGATTTGTCGGGATTTTTCTGTGTATTTGCACATTTTCGTTATAAAATCGAAATACAAAAGGAAATGACCCGAAGTGATAAAGCCAGACCTGAAAAGTTTATAGATGCGGTTTTATGTTCTTTGAGTTCCGTGGTAAGCGGGATTTTGGGCCGGCCTCAGGCAATAAGTGGTATTGGACGGGCTCTACCCGATCCCATACACCAGCCGACACATAGCACCCCATAGGAGAGAGAAAACCACCTTTTCGGGTAGGTAATCTCTGTGCACATAAGCCACCCGAAATGGATGTTAGCCGTTGGATCAGAGATCAGGTAGATCAATGGTGTGAAATACAAAGGGGCTTGTGACAATGATATAACATGGACCCGATAGGCATTATGGACGTGATTGGATATTATTTGAAGTTCGATAGAAAGTGTTTTGTTGGATTTTTCAGTGTATTATGTGTATTTCTCTATGTAAACAAAGAAGAGTGTTTCTGGGATTTCACCCGCTCTAGTGGTCCTTTCCGTTACAAACAGGTGGCCACCATACCTTCAGCGTTTTACAATGATTATTTAACACCCGAAAGCGAGATGAACGAACAGGGATCGGGAGCCAAAAAGCCCAAGAAAGGAATGTGAACAGACAAGTGCCAATAGGCTTAAAAGCCATTCAATGACAGAGACAGAGAAGGCAGTTTCTGAGACAGAGAGAAAGCAAAAGACAGAGAGCAAGAGCGAGAGTTTGTGTTCTCTTGTAGACTTGAGGATTTCAAGTAAATCCCTGTTGTTTTGTCACTGTTGTGTTGAGACTCGGTTTGAGCTCACACTTGTAATAATCTGCTCTTGAAGACATAATATAGAGGTCGACACTGAAAGCTGGACTACGAGACGTAGCCAAGAAGTCTAGTGAACTCCTTGATTATTTGTTGTGTTGATGTGTGTGACTGTTATGTTTTCTACCTGTTTGTTGTCTATTATTCGTAGTCTTTTCGATCCGTTGCACTAAGTAATATAGGGATTCCTACACATGAGTCTGTAATACCTTAATATTGATTTAAGACTTAATTTTTAGATCACGGGTCCCCGGAAGCGATTATGTTGGTCATACAACTTTTCTAATGATACCACACCCTTGGGGATGAGGTTTCATTTACTTGCATTGGCTACATCCTGCGAAGCCCTTTCTTGCTCGTCTTCATTGATCGTTGCATCTTTGAATACGTCAGTGTTCACCATGAAACATGGTATTTTTTGTTCATTATAAAAAATGTGTAAATTAATGATATTATCCAGGATGAAAGGTTTGTAAAGAATTTAAATAGAAAAAATTTCCCTCTATTATGACATCCTAGTAGCAGTGTTTTCTAATGCATCCGCAACTGCATTACGCATTCTTGGAACATAAATAATGTTAAAATCTTGGAAATGTGAAATAAGATGCCATATGTCTTGCTGATAACTTCTAAAATGAGGTGACACACAATGTATGTTGTTACGTAATTGTCGCACCACAATTTATGAGTCACCTACCACTTTTAGGATGGCAACGTTGAGGTCAATGGCCTTTTGCAAACCTAAGATGAGTGCTTCGTACGCTGCAGTGTTGTTTGTGCACTCAAATTCCAAGCGGTTAGAGATCAAATGCTTTCTCTGTAGTGGGCATTAGGGGAATTTTGAGGTCTAAAATGGGCTTCCTAAGGAAATTATAAAATAACAGTGGAAATAATAAAATAAGATTAGATTACATCATCAAATTTTAGAGGAAAAAAAACTATTTTTTTCAATTCGTAGTTTCAACTTATCTCCCTATGGCTTTACTCAAATTTCAAGAAGAAACACTAGTTGGATGCAGAATTTGCTTCCTCTTCCAAGGAGTATTGATGTTTCATACTTTCGATTCACCCTACTACACGAAAAAGGAGAAATACATGAAAAACGTGATCGCAATCATGTTTTTTCATGTATTTCTCATTTTTCCTGTAGCAAGGTCCATCAAAAGTATGCAACATGGGTACTCATTGGATGAGGAATTAAATTTTGCATCAAACAAGCACTCTTGCTCAAAATATGAGTAAAACTGATAAGTTGAAAATACGAATTGAAAAAGTAGTTTTATTATTTTATTATTTTTTAATCCTTTTACTTTTTTACTCCAAAAATGTTTAATCATCCCCCATGGTTGACATCATCATCTTAAATCCTATTGGTTCTTATAAAGTTTATTCTGGTTGTACATTTTTCTAAGGAGGCCCATTTTAGACCTCAAAATTCCCCTAATGTTTATTAAATTGCAACCAGTTCCAGAGCCCTCCGCGATTTGGAACCATTGATGTACATGGTCCAAACATCATATGTACAAGGAATGTGAACTACACTAGTACTACTACAACTACTACTAACTATACAAAGTTCATTATCTCCAGTTGGACAAGGAAGGAGATACACTTATGTGTCTGGTGGAACTAGGGATGGTTGTGCAAGATAACATCCCAATTGAGTTTCAAGAAAGTAATTGCCGAAAAGTAATTCTATGAAATCCACTGGTTCATTATGCCCATTCAAGGGAGTGACAGTATGTTTCATATATCTCTCTGATTATACCCAGGTCTCATTATTTATGTCCTTGTAGGGAATCCATAAGTGTGACCGATGGGCTTATTTTCCTCAATAGTTTTTCTTTGAACTTTTTCTTCAGCAACCCAATTATGGTGGCCACCCTTGGCTTCTTAGGTTGTATTGTTGGTCTAATTTTGGGTTGGATCATCACTCAAAGGTTGCTTATTGACAGTACTCTTTTGGGATGTGAGAATATAGTTAAACATGTTTACCACATGCCCAACACTTGGAGATTCATCATCTGCAGTATCTTCTTCCTTTTCTTCAGCGAGTTCAGCCTTCTCTTCATCCATGACTGAATCAACAAGCTGGGTAGCAACCATGCTCATAGATTTATTTCGTTGTGGGAATGTCCTTTCTGAATGATGTTCTTGATGAAATGTGCAATATTGATTTGTGCCCATCTTCTCAATGTTCAGGACAACATTGGAACTCTGTGTAGACTTTGTCAGTTGGTTACTACCACTGCTAGAAGTTGTAATCCTTCTGAATGGGTTAAACCTGAGAGGACTTCTGCTCACAGTGGTCTCGCTTGTCCTCTGTTTGAGTTCTACCATTTCAGTGGATAGAGACTTAACAAGATGAGTCAATATTTCAAGATTAGTTGGTTCTTTCTCTTTACCCCTGCTCCCAGAGGCATGGGACCTCTTTCCCATATCCTTGGAGTATTTTGTTGGTTCATCATCTGAGATGACTCCAATAGCACTCAAGTCCTTCTCAACAATGATAGCCTCTTCGTAATTTTCTGTCAATGTTCGTTTCGCAGTTTACTTCACAAACTGTGCAATGCTTGCTAGCAAGGCAGAGGTGTAGTAATCTATGCTGATGGAGTCATGAGGTTTTGTGTTTTCCAAAAAAAAATCAAGATGTGATTGAACCTCTATTTGAAATATTTCACTCTTTCCTTTTTCTCCATCTTAAGATTAGCCAACTCTTTTAATAACATGGTGGGGGTCTTGTCTTCAAAAAAAAAATTCAAGGAAGATCTTCTTGAACCCCCTCCAATTTTGGATGGAGTTTGGAGGAAGGTTGTGATACCGCACATTTTCTCTACCATCCAAGCTACATGGGAAAATTCTACATGCAAAATCGTCGTAATGTACCTCAAGTGTTTGTAGATGTAGGTAAAAGTTGTCCAAATGGTCTTCAGCCTTCACTATCTTATCAAGGCCATACTTCGTTAAAATATTCTCTAAATGCCTTGGAATATTATGCAAGACACTTGAAAGTGTGAGTGGGCCCTGAGTCTCTAGTCCATATTTTGATCTGCCATGTCTTCTTCTTTGTTTTCCTCCTCTTATTTATCATAATTTGATTGCTCTTCTTCCTCTTCTTCTTCTCTGCTTGTCCCACCGAAGTTGTGCCCGAGAGTGGAATTTTTCTTCATCGCCACTGTAAAAGAGTGGAGGTTATTCTTGATTTTCAGCAGAGTCTGCAAAATATTCAAGAGTGGAAAGAACCACTTCTTCAAGAGTCAAAACTACTATCCCCATGGAGGTGGTCTTGTTCTTCTTTAGAGAATATGGAAGAATGATCACTCTCGGAATCAATCCAACAGATTTTGCAAATTGACAGGTTATAAGGAAAATGGCCCAAAGATTATCGTACAGAATTTCATCTTCAGGCCTCGGCCGATAAGAGTCACCAACTTCATAAGCATGAGTAGGGGAGGTGCAATATTCATTGTTGCCTTGACCAGAAGATGGAAAGATGGGGTCGGTGGGTCTATCAACCATAAAACACTGGCAGCCCTCCTTCTAGCACCAAGGATGTTGATGGTGTTGGAGCCGGTAACATTCAAGGGATCTCCACAATATGAAGTCCCAATCAGACCTCACACCTTTTGGTGTAGTATTCCCATTTGGTATAAAGGCCCAGTTTCCAAATCCTTAAATATTTTCCTTGACTCTAGCTGTTATCACAAGAGAGTGATGCAATGGTATCTTCAAAAAGAAAGGGAGGTGTGCTTGGTGAGTGAGCAGTTGAAACTATGTCAAGGTTATTCTACTACAAAGTGGGGATAAAAGTGAGCCTCTAAGTGAGTGGTAATAGTACCACCCAGGAAGATACACACGTGAACCAGAAAGATTCGTCTAACATCTAGCGGAACAGTCCACAACAGATGTGGTGATCATTACAACCAACAAACAGGGAAAGGTCTATCTAGTATCCCGCGGAATAGTCCACAAGGATGGGCTAGCAATAGCAACAATTGCAACACATTATCAAGAAGATAAGCACTAAAATAACCGAAATAGTTCAACAATATTAATAAATGTGAAAGCAAACATGAAATATAAACATCCACAGAATAGTCTTATAAACATTCATAGTCCATGCATGAAGAATGTGTTGGCCTTGAAAGGCTTATGTTCTTAAGCAAAAGTTTCAAGACACATGTTTACAATGTACATCACTAGCCCCAATAGTGGGACATTGGAACCATTCCTTGCTCCTCAAAGAACTAGTTGATCTCTCTAATGCCTTGTGAGAGGAGCCAAGGTGAAAAGTCCCTTGCTCGTACAATGAGGGGGTATATATAACCAAGGGGTGATTCTTCGCCCTAGTGACTCTTTGAATACCCTCATTACTATTCAACTTCCTATGACTTTTCAACTTTCATGAATCTTCATATTCATGTGTTTCATTTAGACTTCCACTTTACAATACATTTGAATACAATACATATGGTCCAAAATAGTGATGTGGCATTTGACCACTCATGAAATGACATGACATGACATTGTTGACATGGATTGTTTGGTGATGTGGAAAATTCAAGTCATTGTTGCTTTTGAGTGCTGGATGTCTTCTTGAATATGCTTTCTCCTCTCCTCCACATGGCTTGGTGACGCAGATTCTTCAATCATCTTAAGTCTTCGATGGTAGTTGCAAAATTGTGTCCATTTGCTTCCTTGATCAATCGATTTGTGAGTTCAATTGCAAGAGAGTATTTAGGCATGCTTCCCTCCTTCTCTTTCCTCGTCATCTCGCCATGACTTGATAGTGTACATGTTCCCGTAATTCACTCATGACAGAACGACATCAATCTGAAAACCCCCTAGTCTAAGATGATGCATTCTTATCCATGAACTAAGCATGGGACAAGTCACAGAGTTGGGAAAGGGGCCCAATAACTATGAATTGCAAAGTTACAATAGACAGAGGGAGATCTTGGGCTCTGAGACTACACAATGCATAGCTAATGGAGGCTTGAAAGACAAAACTACGTAGTTTCTAAAGGCAGTGGAGTCTTGCTGAGGGAAAGGACACTAGAGGAAGAATATGTGCATTTTTTGAGGCCAAGAGAGGTTGGGATTTTTTTCATTTCATAGTTCCAACATAAAAGGAAAAGGCTTGAGGGTTGAGTATGTGAAGTGCGCAGTTCAAGGCAGACTGGGAGACAAAACTGCGCAATTTTGGAGGTCAAGATCAGGAGCTGGACTCAAGAATTGCACAGAGAAATAGGTTTGGAGGAAAGGGACTACGCACTGCGCAGTTCCAAGGAGTAGTGTCACATCATAGAGGGCTAATACTGCATAGTGTGCAGTCCAGTCAGGGCCCAGTGAAGCTAAGTTGCTCAGTCAGGAAGATTTACCGAAAATGGCTAAGTGCGGGATGGGTGATGAACTGTGATGAACCTTGATTGTGATGACACACTTAGCATGGTTTGATGACATGACAACATAGATCATCAGAACACATAAATGAAGCATTTCCCTCTATGTGACTATCTCATTACAAGATACAACAAGTGCGACAATTAAGATAAGCTTTAGGACGACTGTGATGACACTTATGCGACAGTGCTCGATACTTTGTGTAGAATGCAACATATGTTTACATGGTTGGAAAAGTCATATACACAAAGACCGACCTTCGAAACCATAAAAAAAGAGCTCACAAACATTGTACAATAGTCAAACATGCCAAAAGATGACAATTAACCCAACATGCAAAAGGGACCGAAGAACTACAAGAAGGCTCATAAATGAGCTCTAGTGTTGGCAACAACAATGAAAATACCAAGGAAGGCTCCGAAATTTGGGTGTAATCCAAAATTTTGGAGGGTGTTACAGTAGCTACAACAGGCATACTTCTCATCATTGAATGACACGCCACCCAATAACAATAGGCTACATCATGTAGGTTTGAAATATTATATATACATTATACATTTTCGCGTACACAACAAGAAATAAAAAACAAATAATCTGAAATGAAGCGTGGAGACTAGAGTAGTTGAGTTGAATGTGCACATATCGAACTACAGAGGATGATTGGGCTCTGGACTCCACCTGCAGCCTGTGAATGTGCGATGAATATGGGGTTTCAGGGCCCTCCAAATAGTAGAGGCTCAGAGAGTCAAGACTGGTTTGTCTCCCTCCAGCCATCAATTTATTATTCGCTAGCAAACTATCAATTTGCATCCACAAAGTTACTGAACACTTACAAGCACCTCAGTTTAGCTTTCCCCTTCAACTTCATTAATTGAATTTCTCAAAACGAGACCCTCAAACTCATTAATAAAACACAAATTATAATATTTGCAAGAGATTGGAAGTCGGTGGTCAGTTTTATATTTATTATTATTATTTTTAATAAATAAGAGAAGTGAACATTCTAAAGGAGAGTCATTTTTGTTTTCATTGAGTTAGTTTGAATGCTTTAAATGAATTTAAATTCTTTGAAATTTGTTTTTATTATTGAGTTTATTTTGATGAATTTATTACCTATAAATTTTGATATTTTTATTATTGAGTTTCATTCTTTATCTCTCCGTAAACAACAATTGTAGGTGGTGTGATTTAATAGGTTTTTGTTGTTACCTATTTTTTTGCTTTAAGAGACATAATCTCAATTGATTTATGTGTGTAGCATTGCATTCATTAACTTTTGTTTCTTTTCAATGGCCACACTTGGGGAGAAGTTGTTGATTAGAATCATATATGTCTAGCCCTTTTAATGGTTATGAAGCTTACATTGTTGTAATAATGAGCTTTATTTTAATGTGTTGAGAATTGTAGGAGTAGGTTTTCCCTTTTATTGTGAGGTCATTTTGTTTTAATTTGGGGTTTTTTGTCATTTTATCCCTTTACAAATTCCATTTGAAATTTAATAATAATTAATCTTTAAAAGGCAAGAAAAACACAAGGCATTGTACGTAAGACAATTCAAAAACATAGAGAGGTGTATACCCAACTAGAAGTGTGGATACCCAGAGAGTGTAAACAACTTCCACGAGCTAAATCGAAGTTGCATGAAACAGGGATGTAAACGATTTTTCAAACCAACACAACTCCTAAGCATGAATTCTCAAAAGCTTAAGATAACAAGGAAACATATTTGGTGTGTATGAGTGTGCACGTGTCTTTTCACAAGTTGAGAAAGACCCACAATTTCCTTTCAGTGTTCTATATATTCTCTTTTCTTTTACATATTGCAAATAAGATTTAAAAATAGCACATGTTTTTAAAGAAAATATGAAGAGAGCCCTTCTCTAATCTAAGGATGAAAACCTCTAGAAAATTATGCAACATGTAAAAGATTTTACATATTGCAAATAAGATTTAAAAATAGCAATTTTTTTTAAAGAAAATACAAAGAGACAATCATTCTCTAATTTAAGAACGAAAACATCTGGAAAATTATGCAACATATAAAAGATTTCCAAGGCATTTTCTGACTACAAAGTATGAACATTAAATAGAAAGGGTCACATACTAGTTAACAAGAAGAAGACTAATCAGACGAAGAAATACCAATTACCAAATTAGATAAGAGCGTTTGTTGTTATTTTATTGTTTATGTTGTCATTTTATCGTTTACAAATTTCATTTGAAATTTAATAATATAATTTATTATTATTAAAATTGTATTTTTTTAATATGAAATGAATTTAACGTTTTGTAATTTTTTTTGCAGTATTTGAATCTTATAAATTTATCAATTATTTTTGTAATTGTAGTAAACTTTAACTATATTTTGGAAAATTTTAATTAGAATATACCTAGAAAAATGTCATAACATATAACATTTGGACTATGTTTATTGTATCTAATCTATTATGACATATTTAAATTTAATTTTTGATTTATTACTGTAATTTTGTAAGGTCCTATCCTTGTGTGAAAAACAATGTGGTTGATCAATACTAACTAATTATAATGACGAGAAAAAAAATATTGGTCATTTTGTTTTTTCCTTATGATAAATATGTGAAAATGTTTAACATAATTATGTTATTGAAGGGCAATTTTTTAATTCTTTATTGATGAAGGGTTAACTTATTATGAGAACATCATTGCTGAGGGAAAAATTTTAAACATAACTTTTTTTGAGGAGAAGCATAAGAACCTAAAACCTAAAAAAAATTGTATGATGAATAAAGTGAAATCCAAATTCCAACCTTGGTAGCAAAGAAAATAATTAAAATATTTAATTTATTTTATATTTAAAAAACATGTAATAATAATTATATTAGTTATATTTTTAATAAATCATAATTAAATTAAGTATACGTATAACAATATTTTTATCTTTTTATTATGTAAATGTTGTCGATAAGATTCAAACCATTAAAATATAGAACTTTAGATACAATAAAATTAAATGTATATCCACATTTTGATTTTGATATAAAAGTAAATTAGATAAGATTAAAACAAGTAAACATTATAGAAATTTAACATACACTAGATTATAACAGAGCGAAGTATTAATTATAAGTGTTTGTTAAGAAAAGAGAAATCCAGGCGTTCACTACTTTCCCTTTTTTTTTAATTTCATGATTGTTTTTTCTTTTCTTTTCTTTTTTTTAAAATTTCATGATTGTATAAAAGATGAATATAAGTGTTAGAGTGTAAAATTTATATATCATTACTATATATATATATAATATATATATACTTATACATTTACATAATATTTTATATAAAAATAAAAATAGAATACAAAATTGTTGTATTAAATATAAGTTAATTATTATATTAAAATTTTATAAATTATAATTTAAGCAAAAAGCAAGGTCTTAAATAAATAAAAATGATAGGCCTTTTAACAAAAAATCACATCATAAATGTATATAAAATAATAATAAAAAACCAAAAAAACAACATAAACGACGAAAAGGCATAAATAGTTGATATCTAATCCTCCAAGATGTTGGGAAAAAGACATGGTCGGTCCATTTATATGGGATCAATAACCCACCATAATCAAACAACCACAAGCAGATTTCACCAAGGTTTAAAGAATCTTTGGATATTTGGTGACAAGTTAGTTTTGCCATAAACATGTTTATATAATTTTATATTATATTATTAGTTTGGAAGTCTAAATCAAAATAAGTGGATATTGATTTTTAAAATGGATGAAAGTGACAAATAAAAATAATTCACAATCATAATTATATGACACATTATAGATATATAAAATAAACAAAACAATAATGTTAATTAAAAATTTTGATTTTGTGGATTTACACTGTTAACTTATTTATATATAATAAATTATATTATTTTATCATATATATATAGTTATTAAAATAATATTAAAATATTTTAGAGAAAACAAGAGAGTAATTTATTTGTGGAGTATAAAATGTATTTCAAATAATTTTGTTGATGCTTATTTTATGTCATTTGGACTTATTATAGGAAAAATCTTTAAAAAATATTAGGATATTAATCATGACATTGTGTTAATGTGGGAAATAGCAAGTTAAAATCTTTTATTTGTTGGATTAATTAATTCATAAAAAAATTGATCAAAGTTTATTTTCTTCATATAAAAAAAACCAATTTTGAGGTAGATCTTTGGGTTAAGAAAGATAGTTATCTAATGTTTGGGGAGTTAATGAAATCAATTTATTTGGTTTTCAATGCATTGTGACGTATGGAGACTGAATGTAAGGGATGGAGACTTGAGGTATCATCACACATCTCACTAGCTTCATAGCAAACTGCCCATGGTATTTCATTGTAAGCTTAGTTTTTGCATAATATGTGGGATAATGAAGTGCCACATAATAGGATGATTTTGCAGGTAACGAGTTGTAATGTTTTATCACCTATCACAAGGTTTTGGTTTTCAAAGTTGTGATTTGAGTTGTTATGGCTAAATATTTCAGCTCTTGTGTGGTAAATATGGGATCTTTCTAGATGGGAATCTAATCCATCCTCCAACTTGATTTGTGGTTGATCATCTCCTCCCAACCCTCCATGGAGGCTATTTCAGTACCCTTGACCAAGTGACCCTTGGACCCTTGGACCCTTGGTACGTATTTGTTGTTTGTAGATTCTTTGATGGTCTTGGTTTTGGTTTTATATTTCATTTTCCATCTTTAGATCATTAGTTTCATATTGCTCATTTACTTTTTAGCTTGAGTAAAGATAACTCTTGGTTGAATTATCTCATGCTTTCTAGAGTTACTTTGGATTGCTTTGATCTACCTCTATATGACAATTTGGATATGGAAAACCTATCGAGGTTAGAAATTAGGAACACTATGCATAAACGAGAGGGCATCAATCAATCTACAAATAATATAGTGACTACAATTTCTAATAAGTTAATAGAGCTAGAGCAAGCAAATGTATCCCATAATGTTATTGTCACGCAGTTTCTCCTTCAACTACAATAGAGGAAAGAAAATGTAGAAGCATAATGTAGTTTCCTTCAATATCTTTTTGTCACACAGTGCATGTATGATCTCTTCTTGGCCTCAAATAACCTCTCAATACAACCAAGTATAATAGAAGAAGACTATATTATCTAGAACATAGACCTTTTGGATATAAAAGAAAAAAGATTTCACTAGCCTTAGGATCAAAAAGCTCAAAGAAGTGCTTAACTCTGAACCTTTTAAGCTTTTTGGTGTAATATTCCTTTTGCATATTTTTGTAAAACAATACTCCTGTAGGAAATCCTAAAACTCTTATTTGAAGAGGTTTTTATAGGATCTAATTTCTTTTTTGGTATTATGTTTAATAATATTTTAATCCAAAAACCTTGATCTGTGTTATGTTTTTAGCTATGACTTAATTTATTTTCTAATTAACTAGTTAAAAAAAAATACATTAAAAAATGTGTAATATAAATAAAAATTATTTTTATTATTAAAAGAATATTGAAATCATTATTATGTAAAAAATATTACATTCTACCGTAATAAAAAAACTTTAAAACTTTAATATTAAATAATGAATCAACATTAATATATAAAAAATATTTTAATATTTTAATATCCAATACCATTAAACTAAATTTATATTAATAAATTAACCATCAAACTACTATTAATACATCTTTCTTAATATACCAATTCCATTAATAAACACACACCCACTAAAATATTTCTCATAAATGATAATTACCCTAATTCACAAACATGAAAATGTCCCTAATCATAAATAATTATTACCCTTACTTTGCATTATTAGCCCGTGATTCGGTATATAACTTAATAAATTCTTGCCACGGTGTCCGTGCATTGTCGATTGGTATTTTTTTTGGTCCAATTTGGCTTCACGAGTATCTATAACCAACAAATAAAACCAAATCTATAACCAACCAACAAAATCTAACTTATTTTAAAATGTTGTAAATGACATTTTATTGCTTAAAAGATCATTTTAATAATTAAATTAACTTTATTAAAATACGACTAACAAAATTTAGCTTATTTTAAAATAACGTAATTAAGTTTTAAAAATATTTTAAGAATTAAATTAGTT
>APFE031461602.1:0-17817 GCA_000404065.3 Pinus taeda
CGGTTATGTCTTCACTCTCGGTTCAGGACCTATTACATGGGCTTGTAAGAAACAGGCTGCCATTTCTCTTTCGTCAGCAGAAGTAGAGTATCGTGGTGCCGTGGAAGCTAGTAAGGAAGCGTTGTGGCTTCGTCAGATCCTATCAGAATTTGGCTTTAAGCAGCAGCATCCGACTACACTTTGGTGTGATAATCAAAGTGCCATTCAACTTTGCAAAGATCCAGTTCAGCATCAGCGCAGCAAACACATTGAACTTCACATGCACTTCATCAGAAAGCTCATTCATGACCATGTTCTTGAAGTGCAATATTGTTCAACAGATGATCAGGTTGCAGACATCTTCACAAAGGCTCTCCCAGAGGCGAAGTTCACTAAACTTCGATATATGCTTGGAGTTCAGGAAGTTGTCACTAAGGGGGGATAGGCTCTAGTGCCTCCTTCCTTCTCCTATTGTGTCATATTTGTAAATCCTTCAATCCTATCCCAAGTTGTTCTAAAGGGGGGATGTTAGGATATTCCGACACATAGGAAATAGTTAAGTTCAACTTGGTCTAGTATAGAGTTAGGTATAGAGTTAGGTAAAGTGTGTTTCTTTACCGTTGTACATTTTGTAACTTACAATCCGACGGTCACGATATGTAGTGATCCGACGGTTCCTTCTCTCCTCGGTATTACCGACACTTGATCCGTGGCTTGACACCCGATTGGTCCATGAATTCTATTTAAAGCGCATGGAGGGTCATTTGTAGGTTAACCGTGCATGAGAGAAGTTTATGTAAATTTTCATTCTTTTATTAATAAATTGCCTGTAGTAGCCACGTTAGCGCGGGCCATGGACTGTTTCCCTCTCTGAGGGTTTTAACCACGTCAAAATACTGGTGTATTGATCTGTGATCTGTTTGTGAGCGGTGTCCTTCTGGTGTTCTGTCTGAGGAACTTACCTTGTAAATTCCTACAGGGTCTGGCCTATGGGCCGCTCAGGGTTTTGCTGCAATCCCTGCCTCTGATATGTTGGATTTGTCAGGTTTTGGTTTATGGACAACCCTGTTTGGTTTATACAGGCCCTAATTATTTAAGGTTTTGGTCTATGGACATCTCTGTTTGCAATTATTGGCTTGGTCTTAGTGGGCACAATGTCATGGTATAGTCTGAAATGTGTGTAGTGTCTCGTGTCAATCATGTTCTTGTGGTAATGGTGTTTGGAATTTGGTTACAACGCATGGTCTTATGTGGGAGTTGGCCTATGCGTAGCTCAAGGTTTTATTGTTCTTTCTATCTCTGACGCACAAGTTTCTTGCTTGAACTGACTATAAATGGGCTTGACCTGGATCCTTCTAGGCTTTTTCCAATGGACAATTCAGTTTGTAATTTAGGCCCGACCCTTGCAGGAATAGGTGGATCAATGAAAGGCTTGGGACCGTAAATCTACGTTGGTCGCCTTTTGACATCAAGCTCTCAATTTGGATCCTTATTTTCTTTACATCTTATGCAATTTCGTTGGCAGATGTCCAAGGTTGGAGCGACCCCCGACAGTCTCTTGGTCGTGAATCTAGATTCTGTTAGGGTCAGCTTCCATATATAAATATAGTCAATCATTTGACTTTTCGGTACATCAAAATGGTTTAGGCCACCTCAGTTAAAAGGAGGAATGCTCGGGCATCCCCTTCCCAGGTGAGTCAGCCCAGCTCATCCCAAGGGTACAGTGCGTGGGCGTAAATCAACATCTAGGATTATTCAGGAAGCAGCTCAGGCTTACCATTCAAGCAGTTCGACCCTGGTTAGACAGCTCATCACTTAGTGGGAATAGGAGATTAAACAGAAAGAGGAAAGTCTGGAAATTGATCTAGACGAGTGGCAAACATTGGTTCCTGACCCTAGACATACTTGAGGAAGATCCACCCAATACAAGAAAACGATCCACTTATACTGGATGATGAAGAGCCTTCTAGCTAAATCCCTGGAGCAATTCCCAACAGGCATGCATATGTCATCCCATGGGCACCCGGATTATAACAAAGAGTTTAAATAGATCCAATTTCAATTGCAACAGCAAAATGGACACCTCAGCCGCATCGAGCAGCACATCCCATGTATCCCTCACATGAAGCTTCTAGACTCTACTGTGAAGGACCCTTCTCCTGTTGATTCAGTTGATGATGAGTAGAGTGACAGAGCACCCCTGGTTGTAGTTTTTGTATGCAACAATTTTAATTTTTTAGGAATGTTGTCAGTTATGTTTATAGTTATCTAGATAGTAGGAAGAACAAAGATAACCAAACATATATATCGTGGCTAGCAAGACTTATTATTTTATGTTTCTGGATGGCTTATCATGTTGTTAGGTGGTCAATAAAACTGGTTTCCCACTAATCAGTTCCTCAAAATTATGTTCAAAAATTAAAGTTGCCAGAATGGTGTGGAACCTAAACAATCGCGTAGTGCTCATCATCTTGAATTTGGTGCAACTCGTTTCGTGCATAATGGACACCGTATGGCTTCAAAAACACATTTTGTTCACTTTCGTAAATAGGGATTTTTTTTTTTTTAAAGGGGACAACCCAATTAGCAATTCGTACTGTTGAATAGGCTACCCAGTTGGCACTGACTGTGCAGCTAAGGTGGCACTGTAATCTCATCAGTGAATGGCTGAGTGCCATGGGGCACATTCGTACAAGCATGAGTTGGCAAGATGCTATTGATTGAAGGCTATACAGGTGGACCAATGAGAGGGTGACACGTGGCAAACCCAGAGGCCACCACGTGCCCTCTAAAAGGTCGAATAAAATTTTATGTGGGAAGGTCGGGATCAAACTCGCACCCTCACCCACCCTCACTGACAACAACACCAAAATTTACCACCACGCCCGCAGGTTGATCCTTAACTCACATATCACAGGAGGGTCGATGTTAACTAATCAGCCCCAGATCAAGTCAGGGTTGCGATGCGATAATTGCAATTGCACATCGTAGAAGGGAGGTTTTACAAAATCAGCCCCGACAGGATCAGGTTGTGATTGTGATATCACAATCGCATATCACATAATTGAAAGTTATGTTATATGTTTTTCCCTAGCTCTGCCAATTGTGATATATTCCGAATGTGATACAATTTATACTGCAGTTGATAGTCCATCGGGTCCGCCACTTATCGCAATCACACATTGCCATGCTACGTTCACAAACCATCAGACTCGTTGGTTCCCACTGATTGCGATTTGTGATGGGGTTGTCAGTGCCGATAGTTTATGACCAGAACCGTCGCCTCAATCGCTAAACCTAACCACCTTGCATATGACCACTTCGCCTTAACCATGAGATAAACAGGTTTGTTGGCACAGAAGTTTGCGGGACCACCAATTTTGGCGGAATTGCCAAAATTAACTCCAGATAATGAATTTAACTGGAAGTTAGCCAAATTTGGAGGAGGAAATTGTGGAAACACTGGAAGAAGTAATAACTAAGGCATTTTTCGACCAAAGGAGGAGGAAAAAGAGGTTGGGGTACCATTTTTTAGTATTTTGGACTCATTGGAGCATGTTGCAAAAGCATTTGAGCATTGTAAACACATCTTTTTTTACACTTTTGAGCATAATAGAGAGGCCCAAGCCATTGGAAGCTGGACCAAGGAGACTTATCCCAAAAGGGTTGAACTCCTTTATCATGTTGTTGTTGTAATTTGTTTCTGATGATTTTCTGTACATGTTTTTGTTTCTATAGTCTCTTATTTATGTTAATTTCTCATAAAATTAACATAAAAACTCAGCATTTCACTTGCAAAAAAATCATGAATCCTTGAGCACAATGAAAGCATTTTGTTTCTAATCCAAGGAGTATCTTAGCATAGAAATCTAATATTCGAAATCAAATCATTTTGGTATCAGAGCTCTAGGTTTGCTTTGTGAAAGAAGGATTTAACTGTTTGCAATTTTATTTCATGCTTACAAGGTTAAAAACCAAAAGAGGAGAAGGGAAGTTGGTTGGAAGCCCTGAAGTTGGGTCAAGGGGAAGGAGAGAAAGGTTGCTACAATCTCCAACACCAGTTCAGCCTCGAGTTGTAATTGAGACTCCAGAGATCATGTCTCATGAAGGAGAATCTACGAACATGATAGAGGATGAGAAGACCTTTAGAAAGGCTTTATTTATGACAGAGATGTTGAAGGTCCTCTATGAGGAGAGGAATACCAGGTTGCAAGGGGAAAATTCCAAACCTCCCAAAGGAGAAGGTTCTTCAGGAGGAGGTACTAGAAATGGAGACAAACCTCCACCCTCTCCACCATCTTCTTCATCTTCTTCTTCACAACCATCTTCACCCTCTTCCACTAACACAACCCTTACTCATATTCATCATCATACTTCAAAAGGAACTGGTAAATCACCTTTTTTAAAACTTGATGTTAAATTTGAGATGCCCATGTATAATGGTGAAGTGAATGCATAGAAGCTTGATAATTGGATTCATCAGTTAGAGGTCTATTGCAGGATTCAAAACATCAAGAGGATGACATAAAGATCCAGTTAGCTTCCTTGAGAATGGAGGGGGCAGCACTAGTATGGTGGGAATCAAAGACCCAAGAGGAGATTAAAAAACACAGTAAGGTCTCAATTTCTTAGAATGATTTCATTGTTGCAATCAAAAGAAAATTCTACCCTCTAGATTATATGCAGAAAACCATCATTAATTGGTAGAACTTTAGACAGCTTAAAGGTAAAAATGTACAATATTACACCTAATAATTCAGAAAAAAGGTCTTTGATGTTAGGTGTAGATCTGCAATCACAAGACACATTGCTGAAGTACATAGTGGTTTTACACAATTACCTTAGGCATACTATCTTAATGTTTAATCCCAATAATCTAGATGATGTGTGTGTGCAAGCCATTTATCTTGAGGCAAGAGGGAAAAACACCTCAGAAGAAGGTAGTAAAAATCTATTTAAGAGTAAAGGGAAGGAAAAGGCTTTCAAAGGGAAGGCAAAGAAAAATGCGTCTATCAAAAAAGAAGGAGAGAAAGTTACATGCAAACATTGTTCCAGAGAGGGCCATGATTAAGCTCATTGTTGGAAGCTTCATCCTGAAATGAAACCAAATAAATTCAACAACAAGGGAAAACAAAAGACAAATTCAACCACTCAACAGGATTTGGGATCTGATTGAGGTGATGAAACTAAAATCACAGCAATGGGGTTAAAAGGAAAATAATCCATTGCTAGCATTAGTTCTTCAAACTCACAAAATGAAACTCCATATTAAAAGAGGAGAATAGAACTTTTTCACATAAGGGTGATCTCAAAAAACAACAAGATTGATATACTTTACGATAATGGCTCTCAAGATTTAAACTTGGGAACTGTTCCACATCATAAGCCATATCCATTGGGATGGATATGCAAGGACACAAACTTATAGGTTACAAGAAAATGTATGCTTTGGTTTGCAATCACAACAAACTTCATTGACGAAGTTGAATTAGATGTTGTACCACTTGATATATCAGGAATTGTTTTCGGTAGTCCTTACCTTTATGATAGAAAATAAATCTTATATCATCATGAAAACAAGTACCACTTGTTCAAGGATGGTGTGGAGTATATTGTTCTATCTCATCACAAGAAACTAAATCTTTCATTATTTAATGCAGGGTAAATGAAAAGACTAGTGAGTTCAAGCAAGAATTTAGTGCTTCTTATGATCAAACCCAATGTTGATATTGATTATGAAGCATTTGATGGTTGTAATTCAAAATTGAAAATTGATTTGGTTGATGTAGTTAACCATGATGATGAGGTGTTTCAAAAAGCAAAAGGATTTCCTTCCAAGAGGAGAATCCAACATGAAATACCATTGCAGGAAAAGTGTCTTCTTCCTAACATTGGCATGCACGAGATGTTAAGAATGGAAAGTGCAAAAATAACAAAACAAAAGGATTGTTGAATAAAAGGATCATTTGACCTTCTCCTTTACCATGTAGTGCACCTCTTGTTTTGATGCCTAAGAAGTATGGTAGGCATTTCATTGAATGGGATTCAAGAAGTGGTTTTCATCAAAGTAGAGTTGTTGAAGGAGACATGTGGAAGATGGCATTCAAAAATAAGCAAGGTTTGTTTGAATGGCTTGTTAAGACTTTTGGTCTTTGACATGCTCCTACTAATTTCATGCATATGAAGCAAGATGTATTGCAACCATTTCTAGACATGATAGTCTACTTGGATGACACTCTAATTTTCAAAAAATTTCATTATGAACATGTCATCTATGAGAAATAAATACTTGATGTCTTATGTCAAGAACATTTGTTATTGAAGATGTCAAAGTATATGTTGGATAAAAATTCTTTGATGTACTTAGGCCATGATATTGGAGAAGATGAGTTGAGGTTAGACTTCTCCAAGATTGATGCCATTACAGATTGGTCAATGCTCAAGATAGTCATTTGGATAAGAGGTTTTTTTGGGAGAAACACAATGTTGGAGGAAATATTTTGTTAATTTTTCTTCTATTATATCTCATTTGCATTCTTTGGTAATTGTGCAAAAGGTATTCCAGTGGGGAGGCAAACAGCAAGAGGCATTTGATGTCTTAAAACAAAAGATTAGTTCAACCTTTATAATTGTTCTTCTATACTTGAAAACGTTATTTGAGTTTCAAGTTGATGTATGTCACTATTCCATGGGCATAGTATTTATGCAATATGGTAAGCCCATTTCATTTTTTTCAGAAATTTTCAATGGTGAAATGTTTAAGTTGCAGCGACAAAGGCACTTCCAATGGATGGGTTTTATTCTACTATTCCACTCAGTCAAAATGTATAAGAAAGGTATAAGCGACAATTTTGTTGATGCACTTTCTAGGCATATAGTTTGTATAACTACTTTCCTCAAGCATCATGTTGTTTTACATGAAAGTTATGTTCAGAAAAATACATACTGTCAATATGTATATTCAAGCTTGAGTCAAAGGAATGAAGTAGAGGATTTTGTTTACCATTTGCATCATAATGTATTGTATCGTCTTCGTAAGAAGGATTTTTCTACTGATAGTAACATGAACAAAGCCAAAGAGTTCATTGAATGACTCCAAATGGTACATCAAACAATGCAAGATCAACTTGAAAAGGGAAAAGGCAAGTACAAAGCAAGGCATGACAAACATCATGTAGACCACAAGTTCAAAGTCAGTGATAAATGGATTGATATTTCAAAGGTGAGGGAACTTTACCCTCACCTGTTGGACAATCTAAAGTGATACTTTGGGGTCCAAAAGGCTTCTAGTGGGGAGGAGTGACTAGGTGCTCAAAATTATGCTCAAAAATAAAATTTGTCAGAATGGTGTGGAACCTGAACAAATACATAGTGCTTGTCATCCTGAATCTGGCACAAATCATTTCGCGTGAAACGAACATTGTATGGCTTCATAAATGTGATCTGTTCACTTTGGAAAATAGCTAAATTTTTTGAAAAAAAGTGGACAGCCTAATCAACAGTCTGCACTGTTGACTAGGCTACCTAGTTGGTGCAGACTGTGCAGCTGAGGTGACACCGTAATCTCATCAGCGAATGGTTGAGTGCCATGTGGCACATTTGTACAAACATGAATTGGCATGATGTTATTGGTTGAAGGCTATATAGGTGGACCAATGATAGGGTGACACGTGGCAAACACGGAGGCCACCATGTGCCCTCTCAAAGGTCGAATAAAATTTTATGTGGGGAGGCTAAGGTCGAACCCGCAACCTCACCCACAACAACACCAAGCTTTACCGTCACACCCGCAAGTTGGTCCTTAACTCACATATCACAGGTAGGTCAGCGTTAAAGAATCGACCCCAAAACAAGTCAGGGTTGCAATGCGATGACCGCAATCACACATTGTAGAAGGGAGGTGTTACGGAATCCACCACAACAAGATCAGGTTGCAATTGCGATATCGTAATCGCATATCGCACAATTCAAAGTTATGTTATATGTTTTACTCAGGCTCTACCATTTGCATATATTTCGGATGCGATACAAGTTATATTTTAGTTGATAGTCCATCGGGTCCGCCACTTATCGCAATCACACATCGCCCATGTTGTGTTCACAAACCATAAGACCCATCGGTTCCCGTTGATTGCGATTTGTGATGGGGTTGTCGATGCCGATTGTTTATGACCAGAACCATCGCCTTAACTGCTGAACCTAACCACCTTGCATATGACCACTTGGCGTTAACCGCAAGATAGATAGGTTCATTGGCGACGAAGTTGGCGGGACCACCAATTTCGACATAACTGCCAGAATTAACTCCAGACAATGATTTTAACTAATAGGTAGCCAAATTTGGAGGAAATTGTGGAAAGACTGGAAAAAATCATAACTAAGGCAATTTTCAACCAAAGGAGGAGGAAAAAGAGGTTGGGGTACCATTTTTTGGTATTCTGGACTCATTGGAGCAAGTTGTAGAAGAATTTGAGCATTGTAAACACATATTTTTACACTTTTGAGCATAATAGATAGGTCCAAGCCATTAGAAGCTGGACCAAGGAGACGTAGCCCAGGAGGGGTGAACTCCTTTATCATGTTCCTATTGCAATTTGTTTTTGATGATGTTTTGTACATGTTTTTGTTGTTGTTCAGTCTCTTACTTATGTTAAATTTTTCATAGAAATAACATAAAAACTCATCATTTCACTTGCAATTTTTTTTCATGAATCCTTAATCACAATGAAAGAATTTTGCTTCTAATCTGAGGAGGATCTTAGCACATCAATCTCATATTCTAAATAAGATCACCTACTGGGCAGGTTGAGGCCACCTAATCACATGAAATGTGGATGTAACTTGCTCTTTTGATAGAAAATTAATGGAAAGGACCTACCAAGCTTACAATATATATATTATTATTAAATATATGACTTAAAATAAAGCTAAAAACTAAATCTCTACCTTGTGTACCATAAATTACAAATTTTATATCGAAATTACAATGTACCTTTATCATATCATAGGGATATAGCTAACACTACCATAATGAAGAAAGCATAGCTATAACAAGTATAAGAAAAACATGATTAAAAATTTAGCTAGGATTTGAAAGTATCTTCAAAGATGAAAAGAGGGACTACACATAGTGGTTATTTACAGTTATGAAAAATTTATTATGCAATTTTTAATTTTTAATGTGGTGTGATTTGATATTGTTTTCCAGAGAAAAAATCAAACTTTCTATTAAGGCAATAAAAAGTTACATAGTATATGCACTGAAGCATTTGATATACTATATGTTCATCACAAACATAAAGTGTAAAGCTGGGTTGGTAAGAAAAAAACAATACTTCTCCCACGCCAAAGTATCCAAAAAAAGTTGATTCTAGTTCCCGATCCTCCTCATATGTGAGGAAAATAGCCCAAACAGGAACTAAAACAATTAATTGTCATGTTGCAAAATATTAAAGCCATAGTAAGCACATAGGTTTTAATTGTTTATAAAGATCCCTGTTTACATATTGATCAAAGTCTGAGAATAGTTACATATTGGAAACCATACAAATGACAAAGGACAATTGTAAATAGAACTTCAATGCACAAATGGTGGCTGATCCGACACACGGATCATATCTATGTCTGTTTCTTTTATGCTCCAGACATCCATAGCTTTTTGTAAACCCTCCTTAGATAGGAGGTTTGTGATAGTGTTCTGTTCCTTGTAAATATGGCACACAGTAATAGAATTAAAATGTTGTTTCAAATGTAAAACTTATTCTAACAAGGGAATCAACATGTAGTTTTGACATCTGAAATCTCCATTAAACCATTTGATAACATTCTGAGACTCACCAAAAATCTGAATTGATCTCAAGCCCAAATGTATAAGCCAACATAGTAGAAGTTTTAAGGTTTGAAGTTCAACATAATTGTTGGTTACTGCTCCAAGGCCTATCGAGGCTTTTAAGTTTTTTTGTGAATTTTTATGGATAACTATTCCTGCCCTGCATACATTCCAATGATCAAAGGAACCATCAAAATATTCCCAAGGTATATCTCCCCTTATATGTTCCTCCCTTTCCCCCTCTCTCTCTTTTTTGGATTTGGTAAGGGGATGCTCTCATAGATTGAAGTGCATTCAATCGCAATGTGCTCATGGAAAGGATCCAGATCTTGGTGTGATTTGATACACTAACATACATTAAAACATTATGGAATAATAAGAGAGAAATTTTTATGGAAACCAATTTGCTAAAAACAAATAAAGGTAGAATATTGTAATAATTTTCAATAGTATTGCCATCACTTTACCTTATGGTGAAAAACTCATGTTGGAAAATATTTTGGGAAGGCTAGCATGGCTAGACGTAGAGCGTTGTCAATGATCTATCAAATTCTCTTCCTCACCAAGAAAGTGAAGAAGGTATGCTTTTATTTAGCATTGTTGTTTACCAAATAAGTTAATATGGTTATCTATTTCCAAACTAAGGACTACATATATTGTACAATCTACAAGATATTAGTAAATTTTCCAACTAGGATCTCTACAACTAACTATTGATGGTCAATCATGGTATACATTATAGGCTCTTGGTCAAAAATTAGAAACTCTATCATTAGCTTAACAAGTTAACAATTTACCATCGTTGATCAATGGGATTAGACAAATCTCAATAACAACATTTAAGGGAATAATCTCCCTCTGGTTATTTTTATAGAAGTGACATTCTTCTCTAACAAGGAATTGTCAAATTGAATAAAATGAGGAAAAGTAGAGAAAAGAAAGGGCCCGAAATAGGACTAGGCCTCAAATATTCACAATAATATAATACATATTGATATAGACATAAATAAAGTTATCAGTCAGGAATTTCTAGCGCAACTGTCAGTAAAGAATCACACATTTGGATAGACGAAAAATAATTATAGAACACCTTTGTAGATAACTCTAAAAGATAATTACATTCAAACTCAATGGGATGAAATAAGTTACACCCTCACAACCTCAAGCTTTTAAAGTCAAAGTCCAAAGATTATACTAGACATTAACTCTTACTATTTATCCATGGAACCTTTTTATTTTTTAAATATGTGAGTGTTTAACTAAAAGTTTGTGATATCGAAGAAATTTAAAATTCATTCATCCATTTAAGGATAAGAATTGGGTTCTGGTGAACCACATTACAAGGAAAATATATGGAAGAGAAAAGAAACTAGAACTAGGAATCGACCTTAGTACTTGGAAAACTCCACATCTAGGGAGTTTGTATGATTAATAAATGAGAAAAACAAAGGTAGGTGTCAGATCCTAGAGTTAGGTGCACCCTTAACCAGGGCATGTGCCATGGGAAACATATCCATAGAAAAATTTGTGACAAATATATCACAAGAAATGAGACGAAGTGGATGAAGGGTGAGAGTGTGGTAACATAAAGTGTCAAAAAAACATAACTTGGGGTTTCAATTAGGAGCATGTGGGCAGCTTAGTGGTATGGTGGACATGAGTGATTGAGCAATTGACTTGACTATTGATAAGCGAGGAGGCCCAAGATGATACCATGAGGAGTAGTATGGACACCCCAAGACATGGGCTAAAATTACCTTAGACAAGTGACTATGTAGTAGCCAATGTCAACCTAGGATGATTTGGACTAAGGGGAGGATGTCCTAGTGGAACAAATGGTGAGTTGTGTCCCAAAGATGAGACAAGACAATTTGAGTTGAAATTTGGCATCAAGACAGTGAGATGAGATGTGTTGAGCCAAAATTTGCATCAAGTAGGTGAGACAAGATGTGCAAGCTCAAATTTGGCATTAGTTGTGTGACACAAAATGGGAAAGCTAAAATTTGGCATATGTTGGGCAAGACTAGTTTGGCGAGCTAAGGGCATTGGCTACATGAGGAAAGACAGACTAGTCAATATTTGGCATCGATTGGAATGAAATTTGGCATTAATTGAGATGGAGCATGTGGAACAAGTCGTATATATATGCATGAATCACACGATGAAACGAAGGAAGAACCAAGCAAGAATAGGAGAAGAACTGAAGGTGAAAAGGAATAATAAAAACAAGATTGAAAGAAGAGAAGACGAGAAAGGGAACCAAAGGGAAGTCATAGCCAAATCTTGGATAAATGAGGGGAGTTGGAATGAGCTTGGGTTTGTGGTCATGCAAGGCCTGAGGACCTCTTAGACAACCTGAATCGAGCGATCCCGTCTAGGGAAAGAAAACTCATGCAAGTGGTGCAATGACCTGCAATAGGGTGGAAGGGTGACCGAAAGGGGTCCTAAGGCCGTGAAGACAAGTTGTTTGTAATTTATTGGGATTTCCTTGTTCTGAAAATTTGCAAACCGAGTCTTTGTCTCAGGGAATTTTTGTAATCTGAGGATTTAATAAAAGTATGAGGTCCAAGGGCCATTTTATGTATAAATTTTTGCTTGTATGATGATATTGATAAAGGAATGATTTCTTGCATATAGTTCTCATGTCTTTATGGATGAAAGAATTAATTGAATTAAAGTGAAAATAAGATTCCTTACACTTTATATAAGAGTTATAATATTCCATTATGTAACTAATGATATAGAAACTATTTAAGTAACACACTATGACGTGTAGTCTAGGTGAAGTAGCCCTATACTCCATGAGGTAGAGGTGAAACATGTCGCTCCCACATGCTTGAGGGATCGTGGTGCACCCAAAAGACACCTTCTGACCATAGGAGGCCTTAGGGTTGTGAGAATAGGGGATCAAGTTAGAAATTTTACTTAAGATCTAGAAAATCTCTTTGTTTGTTGAAGGCTTCTCTCGAGAAGAGTTTCGAGGAATATCTAAAGGAAACATCCCCCCTTCTTTAGGACCTAATCTATCTTTTGGGCTAGGGGTGATCCCCCAAACTATTGAACTAATGAATAATAAAGATAACCCCTAAACAAACTCCTTGGATACCTTAGAATGCTATATTTAGAAGTTTATATGTGTATAAATGTTGGAGTAATGTAATGGGTTGTAGATACTAGTCAACTCAGGCTAAATCAATAGAATAGACTCCTGATAGGCACCTTTATCCTATCACAAAATCACATAAAATTCAAGTGAATGGTAAGAAGAAACTCTCAATTACCGAAGATAATATGATAGGGATTTGTTGGCACTAAAGAGAATATTTCAAGAGGGTTACCAAGGGTGGTAGTTTCTAACCCCCTTGCTAAAAAACAAAGTGTATAAGAAATTTTTAAACATAATTTAATGCATTAAAGAAACAATCAAAATGTTGTTTAAGCACAAAAGCAATAATGACAATGAAAACCCTTGAAAGTTTTAAGTGATGAGAATATAAAATCTTTATCACATACTGCAACAACCCCCGTTGATTTTCCATGTAAATAAAATAAGACCAACGTCATGGGATATGTATTCCAAGCTAAATGGTGGGTAAACATAAAATTGGGGGCACTTGTGGTTTATTAATGGCTGTGGAAATTGGAAAAGGCATTGGCAAAGACAAAGAGGAAATAAATGCAATTTAATTAAGGAAATAAAGGAAAATAGGATAAAAGGAAGGTGAAGAGACACAAATATGCATGCAAGGGAAATTATAGAGAAATGAAAAAAAATGAAAGAAAAAAGAAAAAGGAAAGGAAGAGATTAAACATCAATGATAAAAGTGCACCCGAGAAACAGTTGACAGATTTTGTTCAATATCAAAAATCGAACTCCAATAGGAGAAGGAGAAAGCACTTGGACAAGCAAGAAAGGAAAGCAAGGGTGTGCAACAGGAAGTTTGGACAATGGCAAGTAAGGACATAAATTAGATGTGGATAGCAGATAACAATGTGCATGTGAGATTTAGCATGTTGGGATTCGAACGCATGGTGCATGTATTGCTTAGTTGTTTATGTTTGTTGTCATTGGCATGGGATTTGCCTGGATTAACAATGGTTTCAGCCTTCCCTTGTCATTTCCTGGATAGCCATGGTGTTGTGGGTTCCTTGTTTTGGTTTTAGCTTTAGATGGTTGGTAGACTTGGATCCTAGTTAAGGTGGTCTTGGGAAAATTCCCAAGTGTCAAGGGTGGAGACGGGATTTCTTCTGGAACTCTTAACACAAGGGTGGAGACAGAAAAATTCCTCTGGAGCTGGTGAAGGAAGTGAGAGGCATCCAATCTTCTTTGGTGTTAGTGATATATGGACTGGTTAGGTGAAATCATTATGGTTGAGGATTGAGGTGGTTTAGCCTCTAGAAGCCTTGGTTGGTTCTATTTTTGGTTTATCCCATATGATCCCACATTCATGCTTGGAATATGGCACTGTGGTGATTACCTGAAAAAGAGATTTGGTTCAACTCAATCTATGGTTAGGTGGTAAGTGGAAGTCCCTTACTTGGTTGTATTTTTCATATGTTAATATACGTTATTTTCTTATTGTGATTGATGAGCACTTGTATTTGTTATTATGTTGGTCTTATGGTTTTTTTGTCACGGACTCTATGTTGGTTATATGCATGGTATATGATGCACTCTTGTTATGGATCTTGTTAATGACTCATTCATTTATTGAATGATTGATGAATGCATGGGCTAACAAGATTTGTTGCAGCTAGCTTGAGAGGGAATTAAGCCTTCTTTATGATTCTCTGGTGAAGTTAAAAATTTCATAGTCAGATATGAATTTATGTCCTGTAACTACTATGTTTACCATATGTTTGATGCAATGTTTATCATGTGACTAACATGTTTTGAGAAAGTTCTAGCCTTAAAATTCATTGTACATACTTCTTATCACATGAGACTTGACTAAGGAAAGTTATGGGCAATTATGGGCAGTGGCCCATAGGTCAACCCTGAAAATGTGGCACTAATCTCGTAACCGCATGCACAGAACTGAAAAATTTTGGTCATAACCACATGCAGGAAGGATTATGCGTGTGGTTGGAGCTTTCCAACCACATGCATAGAACTGGAAGATTTTGGTCATAACCACATACAGGAAGGCTTGTGGGTGTGGTTAGAGCTTTCCAACCACATGCACAGTGTGTCAAGGGTGTGGTTGGGATGTAAATCTTGTGAAAAGAAGTTCCAGCTCAGGGATTGATCACTAGAGGTGGTTTTTAGACTCCTGAGTGTTCTAGTGTCCCTGAGGGGTGGTAGTAAGTGTTCTAGTTAGTAGGCCCTACTTCCATAACTAGAACTTGGAGAGCTTGAAAAAGAAGGTAAATGTGAGGTGGGGTGTTACACATACAAGTAGTAGTAAATGTGAGACATGTTACCAAGAATTAAAGGAAAATCTAACCCATAATATGAAAAATCGACCAAGAAACCAAAAAATGAGTGTTCACTAAATAATTAATTGGCCAAATGTTCATTAGTAGTAATCAAAACCATGAAGCCACATTCACACAATCTGTCTTATGAATAAATAGAAATTTACATAGGCTTAGAACCACCATGAGAAGAAGAAAATGTTGGTGAAAATAAAATAAAAAAAGAAATGAGAAGAGGGCATGCACGTTGAATGGTGAATCCATCAATTCGTACACAACTCTATTATCTTGTAGTGGCCTTCTAACTTGAGCTATGAGCACTCATGTTGTATATTAGATACCAAACCTTGTTTCATTTTCAATAGCCGCTTGTTGAAAGTTAGTTTCTAGGTTCAGATACATAATTGTTTTTATTAAATTGAAGTTTTATGTTTAAAATAGTTTAAAATATATCAACCCTTGAGTCAAAGGATATTAATTAGTATTAATCCAATCTGCTTGTTGTCATTATTAAGTAGCTTATTATTACATTACTTCCTTAATTGTAGAGAAATAAAAATTCTAGCCATCAACACAAGATGTGCATGTTTTGCACCATAAGTTATAATTAACCATGTTTAAAACTTGCTTATGAGAAAATGACATACTAAATCACAAATTTTATTATTGTGAAGCAAGACCTCTTTGATCTAGACACAAACTAGTGTAGGCTTCCTTACCTCAAGTACCTAGGCTCAATTATGATGTAAGAGGCCAAAGTTTGAAATGACACATGATGATGATGAGTGGTCATCAGTTGAGTGAAAATTGAACCTTCTTACCATCCAGATATATTTTGAACTCTTTCCTTTGTAAGAAATGAAATATATTGAGATTTAAATTGACATCTTTCATTAGTTTCTTTGTCATCTTATATGGAACCTCAATGCATAGACTAATGCCATCTATTTACATTAATGTATTCCTTTATGGAGATCCATTGAAATAGCTTCATAAACACATAATTGTCGTTTCTTCACGGTGCATTTATGAACTAGAACAAGCTATATTAGCTTTGAAACCTATAATAGTTGTTAAATCATTTAACAAAGTCTTTTAGATATGCTTATTAATGTCATCATGATTATGGGTGGCCACCTATCATGGATTGCTTTGGATGCACGAATTCTTGTATGCCATGAGGAGGAAAAACCATATAGAGGTGTACCTAGTTTCTTAGAAAACAATTCCTATGATGGTTGCTTCACCGTAGTTATGTTGATATTTATGACAATTTCTAGTTTCAACTTGGTTTAGCATTAATGTTAGTGTCAACTCTTGCGGAGTAGGAATTTTTTTTTTTATATGAACCTGGTTTCCAATTTTATATATAAATATGCAATAATTTCCTTCCTTGATATGTAAAACTATGAGTAAAGACTTGGTGTTGTAGGATTAACTTCTTATTTATTTAATGTATGTAATTTAAAATGACCAAAAGACTGCTCTCTCTGAAATGGTAGTCTTATTTCAGAGCATCTAAATTAATGTCAATAGAAAATCTATTTTGTTATTTGGTGTGATAAATAACCTGCATAAAGCTAAACATACTTCTTACAAAGGCGACAAAGATGAGAAACATTTTCCTATGATAGGCGGTACCATGTCTTATATATTGATGTATGATTTCCTCATTTGTATATATTTTTTAATGAACTAATGAAATTAAACATGTTATTTTCTATTTTGAGTTGCTTTTCCCAAGAAGATGAGAGCATCATTTTTCCATAACAAATGTGTCTTTATCTGCCCGAAATGATGTGTTTTCCAACTCTGCATTGTTTCTCTTTTGACAAGCATGGCCAAACATTTTACACAATTTCTAGCCAAAAGCACGAAATCTAGACCATCTATCATAATTTTCCTTTATTAACTTCCCACGCTTTTCTAGAAATTGTCTACAAATTCCTCTAACATAGTTAAGTAAAAAACAAACTAACATACTCCTATACCAACAATCAAGACATAAAAAAGGGTGAGGAGAGTTTTCCTTGATAGCTTGAACTTGATTCTTCATTATAAGGATATCTTCCATAATGAATCAATTTGATACCATTGATAGCTCCATACTTTTTCCAACCTTAATCGTATTCCATTTTATAGTGTCAGTGGAATGGATCTGAGTGCTTAGATTTCTTCATCATATGGGTTATTAGACTGCTACTCAATCAACTCTTTACATTAACAAAAGTTCTCATTTTGACAACCCAAAAATCAAAGTTTTTACCAGTATATTCTGGAAGTGTTACCAGGTTCATCCCAATCCATTCATCCTCGAATTGTTTTGCTTCATCTGCTTGTCATTTAGATGCATCACCTGCGGCGTTAACCTCTATGAGCTCTTCGAAATACATTGGCTCTTTCTTTCAATTTATGAACTTGGTCTACTTCAAACTTGCTTTGTGACCCATGATTTTCGTCTTTAGTTTGTCTTATGTCTTCTTTCCTTATTGCATTAGTCTTTGTTAAACACATACAGGGAACAACAAAAGATGAATGATAAGTATGAGAGAGTTTATTATTGTTTAGAGTATTTTCGGTGAAATCACATA
>APFE031461602.1:22725-51844 GCA_000404065.3 Pinus taeda
AAATAATATATTTTCCTAAAATGATTTATAAATAAAAAATTATATTTCTCTCAAACTCATACTAAATCCATATTTAAAATAAATTTATGCTATTACATTACTTATAATATTTAAGTGTTATGTTATTTCTACTAGGGCGACACTTCTAATTTTCATGGTACCATGCACGTTACCGTGAAATGCAGCCCGTGGAATAAATTAGGTATGCACATATCTCCAATAAACATGAATTAATTTGTTATGGTATTAGTACTATTTTACACGTCATCATGGGGTTCAAAAGTTGAAGGCCAACATTTGTAAAGATCTACGAATCTTCTACAATGGAATGTCTCTATCTCTCATGCTCTTCTTATTCTCATTCATTCACGATTTCTCATTGAAATTTTGCTTTGCTTAGCATGTGCGTTACGTTGTCAACTTGGAGGACTGGAATTTGATATTCGATCAAATTTCATTTTATTAAAAAGTGTGTTTTTTTAAAAATAAATTTAAATATGAAATTGATCTCTTCCTGTGGCACATCTGGAAATGGCGGAATTTGGTTATTTTTAACAATTCAAAAATCGCCAGCACTGATATCTTTATTAAAATCGTTGCTTCTTATGAAGCCCTTTCACTGAAAGTTATTAACCAAAGAAGGGGCGAATCCTCTGAACCATTTTTAGAAAACTCACTCTTCCTAAAGGTGTTTTTCGACGGCGCTGAATAGCAAGGCATATGTGAATGTGGCATCCTGATCATGGTAGATGAAAGCACTCATTTCTCCATTCACTGGAATGGTGGTAGTGGTTCTAATAGTAAAGCGGAGGCCATGGTCTCGCAGGGTTATTAAAATTTTGCCTCTTCTTTAACTTTCAACATGTTTCGATTTATGGGGATTCGAAGGTTATGATTGACTACATCTCTGGTAAGATTCATATTACAGCACCTCACTTGAATGGCTAGATGGGCAGGATTAGATATTACTGGGATTCCATGGATGGTACTTCTATTCACCATATCCGCAGACAAAAATTATCTGGCAGATTCTTTGTCTAAATCTGGTCTACAGGAGGCTTCTGGTTCTTGGTTTTTGCAGGTACTTTCTGAGGGAATTAGCTATCATATCCAAGAGTTTAATATGCCGGACTTCTAGTTTCACTTCTTTTTTCTCATAGCAGGTTTTCATGGTCGGGTCTCTGATCTTTATGTGGATGTCTTTCTTTATCATCTTGTTTTTGGATGGTGTACATGAGTTTCTGTACAACCATATGCTCCCTGTTTCTCTTATGCTCAAGTTTATGTTTTGGTAATCTCCCATAACTCTATGTATCAATCATATTCTCCTTAACTATTTTAGCTGGAACTCCCATGGTGATTTCATCTGTTTTTCTCTTAATATGGGAGTATACATGATGTAAAATTTGATCATTATATCCCTCATATAAATATATTCAGCTTTTTCTTTCTGAAAAATAAAAAAATAATAAAAATAAAAAATAAAATTTGTGAATATAGTAATTTTCAAAAATTGTTTTGATTTTCCACATTTTTATTTAGATTTTTTTTAATACATTCTTCACATTGGAATTCTTTTTTTTTGTTAAATAATGGATATAAATTTGATCCGTAAATTAATTTTTTTTTTAAAGTTAACATATATATTTGAAATGATGATAATAAAGAAGTGCTTTAAAATATAACACATTTATATATTATCTAAAAACTCTATAATATATTAGATTCGTAAATTTATATAATTAGTATTTATTGTTTATATATTTTATTTTTTATGTGTAATTATATATCTACTATAATTAATTAGATTTTAATTTTTTTAATCAATTATTTGTTTTGAAAATATTATAATTATAAATATAAATTGAATTATTATTTAAATTTTTATTTTAATGTGATATGGGTATTTAATCATTTTTTCAAAAAACAAATTGTTTGTCAATTTTTATTAATAAAAAAAATAATTTATAAATATAATTAAATTTGAAATTGATTTATTTATTTTTTTTAATTGAACCGATATTTGTTTGTATTATTACTATTATTTGATTTATCACTTCATCTAACATTAACATCTCACAAGCCACTACAACATCTCTCCTTATTGTGTTGTAAATGTTGGGTTGTGTTATATTTTCTCCACGACTAGCCCTCGTAGCTAAACTGGGCGGTTAGAGTTAGAGGAGGGGTGGAGCCCCCCCTTCGTTGCACCGATGCGCAGCAGGGGGTCACAAGGGAGGCGACAGCCCCCCCATACAAGGGGGTTTGAAGGAGGTGGTTAGCCCCCCTCTACGAGGTCTGGGGAAGTGCCCCAAGATATATTTTTTTTTTATCCATGGTTTTGGGCGCGATGGTTTTCGGTCCATGGTATTGGATGCTTCGACATGTATATATATCTATTGTAACATTGAAAAGAACATAATGAAAAATCAATCTAGTAGTCCCAATTTTGGGATCCAGGGGAAAATCTCTATGTATATTTGTTTTATGTGTTATTTTCTCGCCTTTGTTTATTTTCTGTTTTAGAATTTGTATGCAAGTAATTTCTGTACGAGGTTAAAACCTACATTTGGTATCAAAGTTGTTTTGACTTCAAGGGGACGCCTTTGTTGCTAAGGGGTTTCACTCGGGCCTGTGATAGACCCTGTTCAATGGGAGATCTACAGGATCGATTCTAGTGGTGAAAGAAAATGGCGAGCAGTGGAAAGATAGAGATCGAGAAATTTAATGGTCACAGTTTTGAGTTGTGGAAACTCAAGATGAAAATCTGTTGGTGGATAAAGATCAGTGGATCACAGTAGATCCGAGTACTAAACCAATGTGGATGTCCAATGAAGAATGGAAGAATTCGGATCAGAAGGCAAAGAGCATAGTACGATTGTGTGTTTCGGATTCAGTATTGTTGAATGTATCAAGGGAAGCTACGACGAAATCTTTGTGGGACAAGTTAGGGACTTTGTACCAATCTAAGTCTCTGGTGAATAAACTGTTCCTATGGAAAAAGTTGTATAACCTGATAATGAAAGATGGAGACTTGGTGATATAGCATCTAAACAAATTTAATATTGTGGTAAGTCAGTTATTATATGTTGGTATTAAAATTTTAGATGAAGATAGTGCATCAGTTTGTTGTGTTCTCTACTAGATTCGTGGGATAGTCTAGTTATTGCAAAATGTAACAATGTAACTGCCTTGAAATTTGATGAAATAGTCTCATCCTTGCTTACAGAGGAGATGAGATGAGAAAATATGGAGAGCGGAATGGTGATGCCTTGTTTGTACGAGGACGGTCCCAAAACATAAACAAAAATAAGTCATTGAGTGAGAGATCTAAATCTAGAGGGGGATCTAAATCTCCAGGAAAACTTGTCAATGTGTGTTGGAAATGCAGAAAGGAAGGGCACTACAAAAGGGAGTGTAAATCTAAAACTCCTGACAAAGGAAAGGGATTTGATGATGCTCCTTCTGCAGAGGCGAAAACAACCTCAAATGAAGGTGGGGATGTGTACTTGGCTTCTTTTTCACGTACACATGTAGATAATGAGGCATGGTTGATTAACTCAGGTGCATCCTTTCACTTCACTCTCCATAGAGAGTGGTTTTGTGAGTATGAGGAATATGATGGTGGTGATGTCTTCTTGGGGGATGACAAAAAGGCTAGAATTGTTGGTAGCGGAAAAATCAACTTGAAGTTGCGAGGTAGAAGGATTAGAACACTTCCGGGTGTTCTACATATTCTTGCATTAGCCAGAAATCTAATTTTTGTAAGCAAGTTAGATAATGCAGGTGTAAAAACAATATTCGAGAAAGATACTTGCAAGATGGTTCAGGGAGCACTTATATTGATGCAGGGAGTTCGGATTGGAGCTTTGTACAAGATACAAGGTAGCATTGTTGTTGATGGGTGCAACAGTTATGTGGTTCCTAAAAGTGGAGTAGAAAATCTAGTGGTATCTGGAGAAAAAACCATGCCATGGCATCAAAGGCTTCGACATACTAGAGAGAAGGGCCTTCGAATACTTCATAATAAAGGTATCATAGAAGGTATGATTAACAACACTCTGGATTTTGATTTCTTTGAAAATTGTGTATATGGGAAGCAGAATTGGGTGAGTTTCCCCTATTATGGTAAGAGGGCGAAACAGATATTAGAGCTTGTGCACAGTGATGTGTTTGGGCCTGTGAAGGTTCCATCACTAGGTAAGTCTGTGTACTATGTATCATTTATAGATGAATTCTCAAGGAATACATGGATATATTTCCTTAAGAATAAATTTGAAGTCTTTGACAGATTTAAAGAATTTAAGGCTCTAGTGAAACATCAGGCAGAGAAGAAGATAAAGGTGTTGAGGACGGATAATGGTGGAGAGTTTTACAAGAAGGGATTTGAAGGATTCTGTAAGAAGTGTGGTATAGCACGAGAGAAGACTACTCCATACACACCTGAGCAAAATGGAGTTGTAGAAAGAATGAACAAGACGTTGATGGAAAGGGAAAGAAGCATCCTTAGTGGTGTCGGGTTAGGACAAGAATTCTGGGTAGAGGTAGTGGTGACAACATGTTACCTAGTCAACAGATCACCTTCATCAACGTTGGAGGATAAGACTCCACAAGAGGTATGGACTAGTAAGAAACCCTCTCTTTCACATCTGAGGGCATTTGAATGTGATGCATATGTATATGTTCCAAAAAAGAAAAGAACAAAGTTGTATAGTAAATCTGAAAAGTGCATCTTTATTGGGTATAAAGATGGTTTAAAGGGTTATAAGATTTGGAACCCAATAACAAGGAAGGTTGTGTACAATCGAAATGTGGTGTTCATAGAGGTGAAAGATGTTATTAAACATGAAGTCCTATCAAAGGAACCTGAAAATATAGAGTTTGAGCTAAAGGAGGAAGAATCAGACTCTACAACAGAAGAGGAATCAGAAGATGAAGAACCACAAACTCCGGGTGTGAGAAGATCAGTTCGAGAAAGAAGGCAACTAGAAAGATATAGTCCATCTACTTTCTGTTCAAATTTTGCTTTATATATCACTGATGATAATCCCAAAATTGTGAAGGAAGCAGTAGATTCAGAGGATGGTAAACTCTGGAAAGAGGCCATGGTTGATGAAATGGCATCTTTGCACAAAAATGAAGCTTGGAATCTGGTGGAGTTTCCTGCTAGAAGGAAACCCATTGGAAACAAATGGGTGTTCAAGAAGAAAACAAATGCAGAAGGAAAGATGGAGAAATACAAAGTTTGGTTGGTAGCAAAAGGTTATTCCCAGGTGCCGGGAATTGATTTTGGTGATATTTTTTCTCCTATTGCCAAGGTAGCTTTTATTAGATTACTTTTATCTATTGCTTCTGCTTTCAATTTTGAGGTAGAACAGATGGGTGTGAAGACAATATTTCTTCACAGGGATCTGGAAGAAGAGATGTACATGAAGCAACCTGAAGGATTTGTGGTGAAGGGCAAAAAATAATTGGTATGCAAGTTAAAAAAGTTTTTGTATGGGTTAAAACAGTCACCAAGGATGTGGTATTAGAAATTTGATACATTTATATGGGGACTTGGCTTCACAAAAAGCAAAGCAGATCACTATGTGTATTTTAAATTAATTGGTGCTCGTGTCATTTATATGGTCTTGTATCTGGATGATATGTTGTTGGTTGGAAATGGAAAAGAAATTATCTAGGATTTGAAGACCCAATTGTCCTCCAAATTCGACATGAAATATCTTGGTGCTGTAAACTATATTTTGGGAATGGAAATTAAAAGAGATCGGGTAAAGAGGAAGCTTTGATTAAACAAGAGGAAATATGTCGAGACAATACTGCAGAGGTTTAATATGCAGGATAGTAAATTGGTGAAGGTTCCTATTCCTATAGGTGTAAAGTTATCTGTTGAACAGTATCCCAAGACACAAGAAGAGGAAGAGGACATGTCTCATATTCCATATGCAAGTGCATTCGGTAGCATGATGTATGCGATGGTATGTACTAGACCAGACATTGCACATGCAGTGGAAGTATTGAGCAGGTTTATGTCAAAACCAAGGAAGGAGTATTGGACAACAATGAAGCATATTTTCAGGTATTTGCGTGGCATTAGTGATTATGGTTTGTGCGACGAAGGAAGACTGGGATTGGATAGATTTTTGGATATTCATGGCTTTGTTGATGCAGATTGGGATGGAGATATAGATCAAAAAATATCTACAAGTGGGCATGTGTTTAACCTATTTGGAGGTGCAATCAGTTGGATGAGTAAGAAACAATCTATAGTGGCACTATCAACTACAGAGGTAAAATACATGGCAACCACTCATGTAAGCAAGGAAGCAGTTTGGTTGCAAAGATTGTGTTCAAGTATGGGGTTAGTATAGGGAGATATAAGGATAGACTGTGATAGCCAAAGTGCAATTTTCTTGGCAAAGAACCCTGCTTACCATTCAAAGAAAAATCAAATTGATGTTTAGTATCACTTTGTGAGGGATATGATAGAAGACAAAAATGTGTTGCTAGTAAAGGTGGACACTTTGAAGAATACTGTAGATGCATTGACAAAATCTGTGAGCTCTGAGAAGTTCTCTTGGTGTGGAGAAACAATGGGCATTTCAAGGCTGGATAAATGACTAAGCTTTCCTGTGGCCCCATGTTGAAAGAAAACAACAAGTGGAAGAATGTTGGGTTGTGTTATATTCTTTCCACGACTAGCCCCCCTAGCTAAATTGGGGGGTTAGAAGGGAGGTAGAGCCCTACCCTCGTTGAGTCGATGTGTAACGGGGGGGTAAAAAAGGTGGGTTTGAGGGGGTTAGTTAGCCCCCCTCTATGGGGTCCGGGGCAACGCCCAAGGAAATGTCTTTTTTGGACCCATGGTTTTGTCCATGGTTTTTTCACATGGTTTTGGGCATGATGGTTTTCGATCCATGGTATTGGATGCTTCGATATGTATATATATGTATTGTAACATTGAAAGGAACTTAATCAAAAATCAATCTGGTAGTCTTGGTTTTGGGATCGAGGGGAAAATCTCTATGTATATTTGTTTTATGTGTTATTCTCTCACCTTTGTTTATTTTATGTTTTAGAATTCTTATGCAGGTAATTTCTGTAGGGAGTTAAAACCTACAGTAAAGCACCTCTCTATGCAATAATGTAATAGTAATTACACATTGGTTAATAGTAGGGGCAACATCATTGTTGATGTTCATTTTTAGTAGGGGCAACATCATTGTTGATGCTCATTGATGGTGTACATGAAATGAAATGATGTATTCTATTAGCCTAGATCCATGTTAACTATGGAACTACCAAGGGTCAAGAGAGATCATATCTCTTGAGATGAAAATCTCTTTTAGAGTGAAAAGAGATTTGATCGTTTAGATTTCCAAAATAAGTAACTACGTAATTAGATACCATGTAAAACATCTAAATCCAAACCTTAGTGAATGTGTCTAGTAGTTCTTTTCCATCCCAAATTAAATTTCCATGCAAAGAAATATTAACCTACATAAGATACTTTCATTAAAAAAATATAATTACTAGAAATTGCCCCAAAAGGTGCAAAGAGACCTCTATAGATTTCTTAAACTAGAAAAGTTATATGAGGAACAAATTTATAGACATGTATGTCATATGTTATTCCTTTTGATTTTGGGGATTATGGTGTGAAACATTAATTACAAAATGAAATATTGTAGTCTAAAAATTTTGGAAAAGAGATTTTGTCATGTGAACATAAATTTAATAAGTAGAAATATTAAAAATATTTTTGAATAATTTATTAAATGAAATATCCTTGCATTAGGGATCAAATCAATTTGATGAGTAACACCTCTAGATTGAGGTAGTGCATGTGGTAGTTCAACTGTGTTATGTCTGGTAATTCATTAAGCAAATCTTGAACCTCTAATGGAATTTCCTCATTTAAACTCTTCCCATTTGTAAGACATAGATTATAACAAATAAGAAAATTATTGTGTGGACTCATGCTACATTTTATGTGTATTTTCCAGAACATGTTGAATGCCATTCTTTTAATATTCCAGGTCTCCCCAATAAAAGGTGATCAACATCCACTCTATATTACATCACAAAACACCCAATTCTTGTATGGCATATTATTAAAGCAACCCAACATGAGTTGTCCACTAACATACTTTGATCTTTTTTTAACCAAGAGGTTTTATAAGGTTCAGTTAGAGGAATACAAGTGAAATAGAGTTTCTATACAATTTAAGTTCATACTAGATGATTTCCAAATCCTCTATATCCCTGCCTCTTAGGCCTCACATTTTGTTCCTTTTTTGGCACTTCATTACTAAATTTCTTCGCAACATTAATGTTTTTCCTATTTCATACTCGCCTTCCACTCCATGTGATCCTTCTTGTGCTATTTTTTCCTTATTAGAAGATCTATGAGAAATAAAGCACATTCTAAGATCTCATATTTTCCTTATGATGATACTTGAACATGAAATTCATATTTAGGATTTGAGGATAAAAAAGCCTACAAAAGTGTGCAATCCTCTAGAGCAAAAAAGGACATCAAAAGGTAGCCATGAATTAATCTCCATTGACCAAACATGATGATCAAGTGCTCAGGACCAAGTGTCGTAAAATGGTCAAAAATGAAAGTGTTCAAAACTAGTTCAAACAAGAATGACTGGAAAGAGCTCGTCCTCCTGATTCCAGCTCTGTGAACGGTTTGAAAAACGGTCTCCATATGCAGAAGTTATGCCAAAAACAAAATCGCCCACTGACTCTTAATTTTTGAATTTTTTCAAAAAAAAATAAAAAAAAAGAATATTCCACAGAGTATTCCTTGGAATATTCCAGGGAATATTCTATTTTGGGCAGCAAATGGTAAGCTGCCACATGGCAGGCCCGGAGGGCGCCACGTGGCCAAGATGACGTCAGCGGATTTGGATGGCATATGTCAAAACTTTAATGGTAAGGCGGTTTGAACCCGCGACATGCCCGATACAAACGCAGCGCCTTCCCACTGGGCCACGCGTCAATTGCCTGTAGTAATGACGGAACAGGTGATATAAAATTTTTAATTAACCGTTGGGCGGGGCCCGAAGGGGGCCAGCCCCCATGTAATACGACCACCACCCGGATCAAAGGGCCTAAACCCTTAACCGTTTTGGTGCGTAATCCAATGCATTTAACCCCCAACCACCGATTCGGTCACATGCAATAAATACAACTGACAGTTTATCTAACGGTTAGTGATTGAGATGGCGGAGTTTTTGGCAAAGTGCTCCAAAAATGGCGGAATTGCCATAATTAGCGGGGTTATCTGGCAGTTAGCCAGTTTTAACTGGAGTTTTTCTAGGGGCAAACTGGAGAAACTTTAATGAGCCATAACTTTGGCTAGGAAAATCTGTTTTGGACGAATTTGTTTTTGATTTTGGGTCTCTTCGACCTTCTGAAGCCATTGGCATAGGTTTAACAACCATTTGAGGTTGTTTGCATGTGTTTTTTCTTCGTGGAAGTTCCAGGAGCCACTAGAGCCAAATCAGTTTGGGAGCTGCATTGGGAATTCTGCAGCCATTGAATGTGGAACAAAGGTCATTCCTGAAGAATTTCAGCATTCTTAATCCATTTCTACAGCTCGGTTTTCCTGTTTAGGCATTCTTCTCACTGTTTAGCTTCAGGGAAGCTTTCAGGGCCACCAGGGCCATTTTAGTGCTTGAGTTGTTTGGGGGCTATGTTCATCCATTTTTGGTGATTCAAAAGCCTATGTCTGCTATTTTCAACCTTATGAGTCTAATGGAAGAGGTTTTAGAACCAATTAAGGTCATATTCACCTCGAAATTTTCCATGCAAGTCTAAAGGGCCACTAGGGCCAATTGGGGAAAGTATTGCATAAGGTACAATTTCACTATTTAGTGCTTGGGAAAGAGCATGTTTAGCTAATTCCTATCTTTTGATTCTGTATTTACAGTCAGATCTGTCTTTCGAGACATGAATATTCTTGTATTAGCTTTTGTAGCATTTTTAATACAAGAGGACAAGCCTAGTTGGAGAGGCTTGGTCCAGCAGATGTAGGCCAGAAGGGGTGAAATGCTTTATCATTTTGATGTCTTTATTTGCTGAAGATGATATGCTAAAAAAAACTGATATAAAGTGTTAAACAACAAATATAAATAACTTGCATACACACATAGTCACCTATTCAGCTGCAGAAAGTTATTTGTCTTATTCCGCAAGACATCAAACTTCAAGTATGTGTATGTCAAATACTTCTAAGTGTTTACTTTGTCATTTCTTTAGGCAGAGCCTGTAGAGGGCCAGGTAGCCTCTGGAACTCATCCTCTCTTTAGAGGTGACATGTCCGGTGAATGCCCCTACAGTATATATTTGTATAAGAAATAAGAAGTTTTCACCTTTTTAGAGGTCACTTGGAGTGTATAACTCACATTTGAAATTATGGAAAATGGATACCTTGCACCCTTAAACAAGTACATTCCATTTTCAGATCAGATGGTATCAAAGCACTAGGTTTGCTTGGCTAACATCACTAGCTTGATTGTGTAGCTTGAAAGGTGTCTTAAGCAGTGTTGAAGATTGATTGCTTTATTATTCTGCAAACTACTTGTTGTTTGAGTTTGCTGAAGCTCTTTTGTTCATTTTTATAATGACAACGTCCATAAGTGAGTTCTCAAAATCGTCCTCCTTCACAAGATTTTTTTATCAAGGCTTGAAGCAATAATTTTTCATCATGATGAATATGGTGAGAGAAATGTATGAGGATGAAAGAAAGAGCTCTAAACTTCAAGAGCAGTTGAATTCCATGAGGGAAGAGAAGCAGTTGCTTTCTGACCAATTGCTGGAAATGGAAGGCCAACTTCATATTGCAAACATGAATTTGGAAAGGATGAATGAGTTGGAGACACAACTCTTTGTTGCCAAAGAAGCCTTAGCCAAGTATCAGCTTGAAGAAGAGGTAAACAATTCTAGTTTGTCTTCAAATTCTTATAAGAATGTTTATGTTGGTTCTATTGAGAAACATACCACAGCCATAGGGTCCAAGTTGATGTCCAAAATGGGATATGAAGGAAAAGGATTGGGAAAACATGCACAGGGTATAGTTGAGCCAATAATGGGTGATGTAAGGCCTAAGTATTTGGGTCTTGGTTATGGACAATCTTATGGAGAAAGTTCCAAAGAAACCATGAAGGCAATTGAAACAATTCCTAGAAGGAGTTTCATTTCAAGTTCCCTACCTCAAGTTGGTAAAGATTGTATTCTTAGGGAATGCAATAGTTTGAAACATACCTTGCAAGAAGAAGGTGTGCATAAGCATGCACTTGAACAAGAGAATTGTGAAAGCTCTAAAACCACTGAAGGGATTGATAGTGTTCCAAAAGGAGCTACTTCTTCATTTGATTCACCTCCTCATGAAGGTAATGAAGGTGAAAGAGAAAGGTATAAATCTGATTTCAATCATATTTCCTGTGATCATGTAAAGCATGGAAAATTTCCACACAAGCATTGGAAAAGAATTGCATGTTCTTTTTGTGGTTTGGTTAACCATAGTGTTTCTAGATGTTGGAAAAGAATGGCAACATATAGGAAACTTTTGAAGAAAAGGAGGCAAGAAGCCAAAGTTCCATTGAACAATGCAAATCATGCTATCAAGAAGATGAACATGTGTTGCACTTATTGCCATAAGCATGGACATACTGCTGAAAGGTGTTGGACTCTGAATCCAACAATGCTTCCACGAAAATTGAAGAAATTGGAGAAAGAGTATGGCAAGAATGGAAAGGAAGTTTCCATCATTGATATGTGTAAGGATGATACACATGTTGATATTGATGTGCAGTTAAAGGAAGCACCTTTGAAATGGATTCGTAAGAAATGGTTAGAGTTCTTATCCAATTAAAGTTGCATGTCTTTTGATAGAATGCATTTCTTTGTTAAGGGAATGCAAGTTGCGGGATAGTAAAAGATGAGTATGATACTCACTAGTTTTGCAGCAATGTTTTTCATTTCAGTTCTTGTCACCCATATATGTTTTTATTGGGTTGATGTACCTGTTGGTCTTAGAAAAGAAGAGTTGAAGTTGCACCTGTACATAGATGTTATAGGTGTGTTTATCGAACTGTATATAGTTCATTGTTTTTTATACATACATGTGTTTATAAATGTATCTTGTTGTTGGTCGACTAGTGTCGCTTGTGAGCACACTTTTACATTGTCAATTGTGTCACATGTTTCATCGACTTGTGTCAATTGTACCACTTATGTTGTCAACTTGTGTCGATTGTGGTGCACATGTTTCATCGACTTGTGTCAATTGTGCCACTTATGTTGTCGACTTGTGTCAATTGTAGCACTTATGTTGTCGACTTGTGTCGATTGTGGTGCACATGTTTTGTTGACTTGTGTCAGTTGTGTACACACTTGTTATGTTGATGGTTGAGTCCATTGTTCAGCATATTTCAGGACAAATTTTTGTTGATGATTGTCTTGTTGCACAAGATGCCTTTGGTGTCATTTGGTGTAGGGAAGGAAATTTGTGCAAAGCAGTGCACAATCCCATGAGCTGGAAAAGCATGCATGCAAAGAGGGCTCAAATTTTAGTATGGGTCTCTACTTATTTTGAGAAGTTTTTGCAGCAAATTTCCCAAGAGTTTGGGATGAGCATTTGTAGTACATTCGGCATGCTACAGCCGGTAAAAGCATTCTCATTTGGGAGGCAGCTCTTCTTCTGGAGCGGAGGTGCCATGGATGGGCATCATGACAGTTGGCAAGCCCACATGTCCAGAGGAATATTTCAGCTCATATATCAGCAGGTATCATTCCTGGTTTCTGCAAATTTTCAGTTTGTCTAGCGAACAAGCTTGGTCGGGATTCGACAAGTACTTGGCTTATGGAGCAAAAAGTTGCCATGACGACAGTTAGCAAGGCAAGACATTTTGGCATCAGTATGCTCTTTTGGCTGAAAGGAAAAGGATATTTATATTCCTCAAGTGTTGTACAGTTCAGTTCAGAGATTCAGTAAGCTTTTGGGGACCAAAAGCCTTCTCATTTGGGAGGTGTGATCAGGAGCTCAGGACCAAGTGTCGTAAAATGGTCAAAAGGAAAGTGCTCAGAACTGGTTTGAACTTGAATGACCGAATAGAGCTCGTCCTCCTGATTCCGGCACTGCAAATGGTTCGAAAAACAGTCTCCGTATGCAGAAGTTATGCCAAAAACAAAATCGCCCAATGACTCTTAATTTTTGAATTTTTTTTTTTTAAATTAAAATTGAATATTTTGCAGAATATTCTTGGGAATATTCTTTTTGGGCAGGCCAATCAAAATCCACCATGTGGCAGGCTCAGAGGCCACCACATGGCAAGGTGACGTCAGCATATATATGTGGCGCATTTCAAAATTTTGTGTGTGGATGGAGGATTGAACATGCAACCTGTGTCATAACACTCCAACGCCTTACCGTTAGACCATATGGTTGGGACTTGTTTGAATAGTGGCGGAAATTCCATATGGGTTTTAACGTTGAATGGGCGGGGCCCAAAGGGGGCCAACCCCTAAGTGGCCAGCCCCCATACACATGACCTCCTACTCAGAACCATTAGCTTCATTCAAACCGTTGGTGCAATATTTCAACCGCCACCGTTTAATGTTGAACGAGTTCACATGCGGGTTAAACGGTTAGTTAACATGCAGTTTCATTAACCGTACAACTAAGGGCTTGGCGCAAACTCTGAGGCGCCTAACCACCGCAATAAATTCGGTCACATGCAGTTTGTAACTAACGGTTAGTGGTTGAGATGGTTTTTGGCGGAGCGCCAAAATATTCGGGCCTATCTGGCCGTAACTAAAAGTCTAACTGGAGTTTTTCAAGGGCAACTCGCAGTTGGGAGTAAATGGCCATAACTTTGACTAGGAAAGTCCTTTTTGGACTAATTTTTTTTTTATTTTGGATCTCTTTGACCTTCTGAAGCCATTGGCATAGGTTTCACAGCCATCTAAGGTCATTTGTAGGTGTTTTTGCTTCGTGGAAGTTCCAGGAGCCACCAAGGCCAAAGCAGTTTGGGAGCTGCATTGGGATGTGTGCAGCCATTGAATGTGGAACAAAGGTCATTCCTGAAGGTTTTCAGCATTCTGAATCCATTTCTACAGCTCGTTTTTCCTTTTGAGGCATTCTTCTCACTGTCTAGCTTCAGGGAAGCTTTCAGGGCCACGAGAGCCATTTCAGTGCTTGAGCTGTTTGGGGGCTATGTTCATCCATTTTTGGTGATTCAAAAGCCTATGTCTACTATTTTCAACCTTCTGAGTCTAATGACAGAGGTTTCAGAACCAATTGAGGTCATCTTCATCTCGAAATTCTCCATGCAAGTCTAAAGGGCCACTAGGGCCAATTGCGGAAAGTATTGTATAAGGTACAATTTCACTGTTTAGTGCTTGGGAAAGAGAATGTTTAGCTAATTCCTATCTTCTGATTCTATATTTACAGTCAGATCTGTCTTTCGAGACATTCATATTCTTGTATTAGCCTTTGTAGCATTTTTAATACAAGAGGACAAGCCTAGTTGGAGAGGCTTGGTCCAGCATATGTAGCCCATAAGAGGTGAATTGCTTTATCATTTTGATGTATTTATTTGCTGAAGATGACATGCTAAACAAAACTGGTATAAAGTGTTAAACAACAAATATACATAATTTTCATACACACATAATCACCTATTCAGCTGCAGAAAGTTATTTGTTTTATTCCACAAGACATCAAACTTCAAGTATGTGTATGTCAAAGACTTCTAAGTGCTTACTTTATTATTTCTTTAGGCAGAGCCTATAGAGGGCCAGGTAGCCTCTGGAACTCATCCTCTCTTTAGAGGTGACATGTCCGATGAATGCCCCTACAGTCTATCTGTATATAAGAAATAAGAAGTTTTCTCATTTTAGAGGTCACTTGGAGTGTATAACTCACATTTGAAATTATCGAAAATGGATACCTTGCACCCTTAAACAAGTACATTCCATTTTCAGATCAGCCAAACAGAAGAATTTTTTTGAAAAAAAAAGGTATAGTCACTACCTAGTCAGCAGTTTGTACTACTGACATGGCAAGTGACTAGGCAGGGTCAACGTTGGTCAACACTTAATCAGGTTATGACAAGTGGAATATTGTGGTTGGTTTACGGGTTAAGGCTTGTTGGAAATTTTTTATTTTTTCATATTGGACCAATGAGGAGGGGACAAGTGGCAAGCCTAGAGGTCGCCTTGTGTCCCTCCCCAAAGGTCGAGTTACGCCACAGTGTAAAATTTTTATGGAGGCATTGGGGTTCGACACCATGACCTCCTCTGCACAGACCAAGTAACATATCGTTGCACCCACGACTTGTTTCTTAACAAGTTATGTTCACATCGCATTTTTTTGTTAAACATGGTTAAGTTTGGGTCTTAGAAGGGCCAGCCCTCCCATGTGACCGCTCTGACGGTCACGATTTATACAACTGCCAGCACATACCAACCAGCGGACTAGCATTAACTATCAACTAACCGTCACATGTATCCACCATCGTGGAGACCATTAGTGTTAAGGCTAACTACTCCACATAACCACGCGAATTAAAGACCACGACATGTGTCTGCTAGCCCAAAAACCTCCAGGTCAACGGTTATGAAAACTGCACAATAATTTCGTTAAGCACGATTAGTGATTTAATTAAACATGTTTAATATTTAATTAAACACACATTTAAGAAGAGTTTAATTTAGCATAATATTTAGCAGACCCCCCAAATTTGGCGCGAACTTCAATTTAGTGGATTTAACTGGAGATTCCTCTAGTTTTAGTGGAGGTTTTCTAGGAGAAAGCAGTTTTGTTCATAACTGGAGCAAAATTTGACCAAATGGAGCTCAAGGAAATTTGGTCCTCACTGATTTTGATGCTATAAGTCCATTGAAGCAAATTTCAGGAGTTGTAGAGCATTGTAAACTATGTTTTTTTTTCATTTTGAGCAAATACAGAGGCCCAAGCCATGGAAGCTAGACCAAGGAGATGTAGCCCAAGAGGGGAGAACTCCTTTATCAAAACATTGTGTTAAGTGTTCTTCATGATGGTTTGTTGTACATTTACTTGTTGTTCTTTAGCACTTTCCTTTCATACTATTCTTCTCATGATTCTAACATAAAACTTGATATTAATTTACCTGTTTTGATTCACAAACACCATAAGAGAACCATGCACTTGCAGCTATTGACAAGCATTTGTTTATAAATCTGAAGTTGAAATTAGCACAGCAGAACTAACATTAAATAAAAGTTAAGCGGAGTTTAATTCAGCGGAATATTTAGCAGAACCCCTAAATTTGGAGCGAACTCCAGTTTAGTGGAGTTAACTGGAAATTCCTCCAGTTTTAGTGGAGGTTTTCTAGGAGAGAGTAGTTTTGGTCATAACTGGAGAAAAATTCGACCAAATGGAGCTCAGGGAAACATGTTCCTAGCTTATTTTTATGCTCTGAGTCCATTGAAGTAGATTTCAAGAGCTGTACAGCATTGTAAACTATAATTTTTTCCATTTTTAGCAAATACAGAGGTCTAGGCCATGGAAGTTGGACCAAGGAGATGTAGCCCAGGAGGGGTGAACTCCTTTATCAAAACAATGTGTTAAGTGTTCTTCTTGATGGGTTGTTGTACATATACTTGATAATGTTCAACACTTTTATTTTATGCTATTATTCTCATGATTCTAACATAAAACTTGATATAAATTTACTTGTTATGATTCACAAACACCATAAGATAACCATGCACTTGAAGCTATTGACAAGCATTTATTTATAAATTTGAAGTTGAAATTAGCACGGAAAAACGAACATTCAGTAACAAATCAATTTGGCATCAAATCAAAGGTTATTTGCTTGATTTCTTGAGGTTTTTCCAGTACGGTTTTAGTGGTTGCAGATTTGAGAAGCTTTTTGATGCATTACAAGTGTGATGGCAGCTTCAACAAGTGATGTTTCTAATCCCTCTTGTTTAGCAAGATTCTTTAATGAAGAGATGTTGCAAGAGCTTATCATCATGAGAGATATGGTGCAAGAGTTGTATGAATATAGGAAGGAGAAAACTATACTTCAAGAGAAGTTGATGGCCATGAAGGAGGAGAAGCAAGAGCTTCTTGAAAAGATGCATGAGATGGAGATTCAACTCCATGATGCCAAGGAAACCCTAGTCAAGTATGTGCATGAAAATGAGGTATGTAATTCAATTTCATCTTTAATTTCCTCTCAAAATGAATGTTTTGGTGCTTTTGAAAGACATACTAGAGGTATAGGGTCCAAATTATTGATGAATATAGGCTATGGAGGTAAAGGGTTAGGCAAACATGCAGAAGGCATAGTTGAGCCAATTGTTTTTGAGGAAAGGCCTAGGTATTTGGGTCTTGGTTATGAACAACATGATGGAGAATGCTCCAAATCCAAGGAGGCATATGAAGGTGTTCTAATAAGGACATTCATTACATGTTCATTACCTCAAGCTTGTGAAGTTTGTGTTCATGAGGAATGCAAAAGTTTTATACCCACTTTGCAAGAAGATGCTCGTAAGCATGCAACTAGTGGAAATGGAAAACAAGAGGACGTTGAAAGCTCTAAGGTCAATGAAACCATTGTTGTTATTCCGAAGAGAGCCACTACCTCATCAAATTCGCCTCCTCAAGAAGGCAACAAAGGTGAAGTGCAAGGTATAAATCTGCCTTTAGTCAAGTTTCTTTTGATTATGATAAACATGGTAAAACTTCACATAAGATTTGGAGATATTTTACAAGTTCTTTTTGTGGTTTGAATAACCATACTATTCCGAGGTGTTGGAAGAGGATATCCATACACAGGAAACTTTCAAAACAAAAGAGACAAAAAGCCAAAGGTCCATTGGATAATGGAGGTTATGTTGAAAAGAAGATGCAATTATTTTGTACTCATTTCCGTAAGCAGGGTCATCTTGTAGACAAGTGTTGTACTTTGCATCCAACAAGTCATCCACGATAGTTGAAGAAGGTGGAGAGATATTTTGAAAAAGATGGAAAAGAGGATTCCATAATTGATGTGGTTCAAGAGGGTACACATGATGAAGTGCAGCTGAAAGAAGCGCCATTGAAATGGTTTGGAAAGAGATGGTTAGATTTCTTAACCAAATAAGGCCTTGCATTTCTTTTGATAATTGATGCAAATCTTGCCTTAGGGATTCATTTCCTTATTGATGCATTTCCATGTTATTTGGATGTATTTATTTTCCTTAATGTATGATGCATATTGTATGAACCAAGACGATGGAGAAGTAGATTTATGCTGACTCACTTAGATGCAGCGAAGATGGCAATTTGCAAATATAAATTTGCATGCATGTTGCATTTTTGAACTTGCATGTTTACGCCAGGAAGGTGTTTGAAAGTGGATTATGTTGACTCACTTTATTGCAGCAAATTTGGTCATTTTTGCTCTTTAATTACTCATACGTACCATTGGGATTCTTGGACTGGTTATTGTACTTGTGAGAGAGAGTTGAGAATTGTTATATATGCATGAGAGTTTGTGTGTGTGAAGAGTGGAATTTTTTATAGTTTCGTTGTGCTTGAACATGCATATTTGTTGGCTTGTGAGGTCGATTGATTGTTACATGTATGTTATATCGACTTGGAAGAGTTGATTTTGTCTCCAAAGATGAAAGGGAGATGTGATGAATTGTTTCATGAAAATGTGGAATTCTTGTTGCAAATCATCAAGTTGTTGTACATGTTTTTGCTTGACTTGAAAGTCAATTGTTTCTAGAAGCATGTTTTGTCAACTTGTATTTAGTCGATGTTTTATAACATCATGGTGTATAAAAATATGTAAGAGTACATGGTGATGTTCACATGATGTGACATTTGTTGCTTTGAAGAAGAAAAAAGAAGAGGTTGTCAAGTTATGTTCTTGCATGAGTGTTTTTCAAACACCATTAATCTTGAAGGGTGTTTCTTGTGACAAGATGTCGCAGGATTTTGGAAGGTCCAAGCTTGAGCAAGAGGCTCATGATTAGCCTTCATTCTCAAATCATGACATGAGCAGCGTGTTAATATTGGAGGATGATGGAATCAAGAAGCGAAAGTGGACAAGAATGCCAAAAGAAATTTCAGCCCTTGTAAAATATCAAATGGTCTAGAATGTGATTTGATATGTTGACGCCAAGAAGTGAAAGAGATGGCGAATTCATTCTTCCAGATGTGGAATTTGGAACTGTGGAGGTAAAATAATGGTCATTTATTTTCTTATTATTACTGATATTGGAACTCATTGTTGTATTTCACTCAAATGGGCTTAACTTGGAAACGTGATTTCCAATAAGAAGCTTTCATCGAATGCATGTGTTGCAAAGGAGGAACATGATTCTCAATGGGAAGGCCATCAGTCAACTTTCCAAGCACTGAGGGATCACTTTGGTACAACAAGGTAATCAACAAACAACCAGCATCTGTTCGATTGAGTCAGTTGCAAAAGGAGAACATTGGTTGAAGTTCCAAGCCATTTGCAAGGCAAGGCATGTCAGTGAATCTAAGTGGTTATCATGGATTTCTCAAAGTAAAATCAATTGATAGAACTTGGCAAGGAGAAGAGTATTCAACTCTCATCAGATAACCAGCTTTTGTGGGTCCAAAAGATTGTCAGTGGGAAGGAGTGATTATAATCTGGATTAGGGGAAAAAATTAGCTCAAACATCAAATTGCTCAGAATTATTTGAAATCTAAACGACCGCATTTGTCTCGGCAAAGAGATTCCAATGCAACTTGTTTCGTTCAAAATGGAGTTCATATGAGGAAGATAGAGCTCATTGACCACTTTGCCAAGCAAAAAAAAAATTGAAAAAAAAGTACAATCATTGCCTAGTCAGCAGTCCATACTTATGATGTGGCAGGTGACTGGGCAGGGTCATCGTTGGTGAATGCTTAATTAGGTTATGACAAGCATCATCCTGTGGTTGGTTTACAGGTTTGGTGCGTTGGCAAGTTTTTATTGGTTCATATTGAACCAATGAGGAGGGGACAAGTGGCAATATCGGAGGCCGCCATGTGTCCCTCACCAAAGCTTCGATTATGGTGCAGTGTAAAATTTTTATGGAGGCACTGGGGTTCAACCTTTGGGGAGGGACACGTGGTGGCCTCTAGGCTTACCACTGCTCACCTCCTCATTGGGCCAATATGAACCAATAAAAACTTGCCAACACACCAAACTTGTAAACCAACCACAGGATGCGAGTTGTCATAACCTAATTCAGCATTGACTGACGTTGACCCTACCCAATCACCTGCAACGTCGGTAGTACAGACTTCTGACTAGGCAGTGACTGTACCTTTTTTTTCAAAAATTTCTTATGTTTGGCAAAGCGGTCAGCGAGCTCTATCTTCCTCATACGAACTCTATTTTGAACAAAACAAGTTGCATTGGGATCATTTTGCAGAGATGGATGCGGTTATTCAGGTTTCTAGTGATTTCGAGCACTTTTTTTTTTAGCTAATTTTTGCCCTAATCTAGATTCTGATCTCTCCTTCCCACTAACAGGCTTTTGGACCCACGTAACACACATTTTTCAAGCACAGCCCTTAGGTGTTGAAAATGATCCTCATCAGACTATGAATACACAGTGATGTCATCAAGATATATGACCAAAAATCTATCCTTCTCATCTGCAAAATCTATATCCGTAGCTCGCCGAAATTTCACTCCTGCATTCATTAAACCGAAAGGCATTTTTGTGTACTTGAAGGTACCCCATGGTGTGGTAAATGAAGTCTTGTCCTGATCCTCTAGATGAGGAAGAATCTAGTTGTATCCCGAAAAACCATCCAATAGTGACATCCTCCTTTTGAAGAATAGGATCCATCTTGGGCAAGGGATAATTATCTTTGAGAGATACCTCGTTAAAATTTCTAAAATATACACACAACTTGATTTCTCTCATCTTCTTTCTAATTGGAACTAGGTTAGACAACTTCTTAGAAAATCTGAGTGGTAATATAATTCCAGCATCAAATAAATCTCTTACCTCCTTTTCAATCAAAAGCAACAAAATAAGATTTGTCCTCTGCGGAATTTGCTTGAATGGATTTTGGTCCTCTTTGATTGGAATTTTATGTAGGATGATACTCTTATCATAAATCTTCAAATCATCATACCCCCACGCAAAGACATCATATAATTCTCTCAGAAGTTCCAAATACTTTTGTTTAATTTCTGAACTTAAATTTTTGGACAGCTTGACCATTTTGGGTTTGTCTTCTCTACCTATGTTACACTCCTCTACTCATGTCTGAGTAGGCTCAATTTTTGCCTTTCAGCTACATCATTGTGGTCAAAAAGTTCTTCAAGTGGTACCAACCCTCGCGGAATAACATTATCCTTCAAATGCAACACCTTCAAATCTCCCACATGTTTGTCCAAGTCTTATTTGATCTAATTTATAAAAAAATCCTTCTCATCCTCTTCCCACCCGTAGTCATTTTCAAACTGCATCTTGGAAAATTCTTCCTTCATCAATAGAAATTTTTCTAGTTGATTATTATTCTCAAAAACCTATCAATACCTCATATTATCTAGGATAGTGGGCCTATACTTTACTTCAATTTCATACTTTTCATTAGTGAGAATTGGAGTTTCAAAATCACAAGCAGATGTAGCTAGGGCATTTGCAACAACATTTTGTTTCCTAGGAATGACAGGAAAAGTGTACTCAGAAAAATTTTGCAGACAATCTAGGATAGCATTATAGTAGGCCCGCATTCGAGGGTGTTTTGTCTATTACTCACCTTTGATCTGCTTGATAATTAATTCTGAATCTCCATAAACTACTATCCTTTTGGCCCCTGACTTTTTCAAAACCTACAAACCCAAAAGGAGTGCCTCATACTCAGCTGCATTGTTGGTGCAATCAAAAGCCAACTTGTAGGAACACATCTTGGTCTTTCCAATTACTGGGCAGATTATCTAGATGCCTACACCAACACCTTCTTTGCTTGTTGCACCATCAAAATGCATGCTCCAAAGGTATTGTTCCCCTTCTTCTTCATCCACCTTGGCCTTCAACTCTTCGATTTTATTATCATTTGTCTTGTTGTCTTGTTTCTTATCTTCCCCTTCCTTTGGTTCTAATATAATAACTGAATTTGTCTTCTCCTCTTCGAAACACCCAATTTTGAACATGATGAAATAATCTAAATCAAAGTGTACTGCATAAACAGGGTGATTGGTATGATTTTCATTATTGTTGATCGTGTATTGCATCAATGGTTCTCAGTAAATTCTCCTAGTTTGGCCACCAAAAACTGAAACAGTGATGTATGACATGTCGATATGCACTGCACCTTGCAATTTTTCTGTCCCTGGCCTGGATAAGATCATTCCAAACTTAGGAGGCATGTTCACCACTACAATATCCATCACCATGCTCTTGGAAGTAATTTCATTTAGGGAAACCGCTAAGTCTTTTATCAGTCCCAAACACTTCACTTTGCTAGAATCAAAAGAATACAAATATTTGTACAGTCTAGTGATATCAAGCCCAAGCCTTTCCATGATTATCTTCAGCATCAAGTTATGGGAATCCCCTGAGTCCAGCATAGAATTATGAAGAATTTGATCATGTACATTTAGCCTTACGTAGAAAGGAGGCATTTCACCATCCTATTCCTTGTCGTTTATATTCGGTCTAAATATGATGGCAGGATGATCATCAGTTACATTGACAGTATCACAAGTCTTCTTAATATTAAAAGCCTTTAGAATATGAACCCTATATTTATCATTCTTTAGCATCTCACCTAGAGGAATGGAAATCTTAATTTTAGCAAGTTCAGTTTCAAAATTGAAAGGATTCTTTATTTTATTTGCCTCCTTAGAAGATGGATATTTCTTGTCTACATTCTCTAGTATAGTCATACTTCCTTTGAATGATGCTTCTTGGTGTATATTGTTTTTGACTGCTACTACTTGGCACATCCTTCTTTTGACTGTTGGTTGCTACATCTTTCTTCGCAGAACGGTTTCCAACATTTTTACTTCTTAAATTGTATTGCCTTTGGACCTGCATGATGGCATTTTGGTAACCTTTTACACTCTTCGGATTCAACCATCATGATATCATCTTTAGACTGAGTAAACAACATTTCTTCTTCTTCTATCAAAAGGTTTTCAAACTTCTCTTGGTCTTCTTTAGTCAAATAAACAGTTTGATGTCTATCACCAAAAAAGTGGATTTGGTCTTCAAGTGCTTTTTCATCTTCCTCATCATGATCTTATGCATAGTTCTATTGGAAAGGGGGTCTCACCTATTGTTGTTTTTGTTTTGAAACCTTTTGTTCCATTTTCTTAATCTGGATCTGTGGTTTCCTCCTAAAGTTTGGATTCCAAATTTGTGGACCTCCTTGAGGTTCTCTAGCAACAACTCTATCTGACAGTGTTATCTTTTCCATCATTTTCTCCATGGTCTTTACTAATGTATCCAACATTGCATCAGATGAGGTAGGAGGTTCTTCTTTTATGGTTACTTTCCTCTCTGACTTCATCTTAGACTTCTTTACCAAAAGGTTTTCTTCCACACTAACTGCATTGCTCTGCATGTCTTCAAGTGTTGCAGGGTTCCTTTCTCTAAGTTGGTATGCCATCTCTGGATCGAAACCATCAGGGTAGTGGAGTAAGGTTAATCCAGGAGTGGGCTTTATATCTACTAGAATGGAGTTATATACTTTGCTGAACCTTGTTGAAAATTCTTGGACTGTCTCACCAGGCTATCTTTTTAAACTGTCATACTCAGCAAGGATCCTCAAGTTATTGGTAAGTAGCAAATGTTCCACCTCTAACACTTCTATACCATTTTTACACCTCCCTGGAGAAAAATTGCACAAACAACCTCATCTTGACATCCTCGTCATCGAACTCTACAAAATCCACAAAATCATTGACTTTATCTACATGTTGTATGGTAGTAGTTTAACCAGTGCCATCATACTAAGGGAGTCTTTGACCATAATTCTGAGGCAAATCATGTAACTGAGTAGGTAAAATCAAAGGGGCATACCTAGCTACCATGGTTGATGTTAGAGTAGATGATGAGCTTGTTGCGGTGGTAGTTGATATGGATGAAAAAGGGGGCAGAAAAATAGTTTATTGAGTAGTAGTTACAGTAGGTGGTGCCTAAACATTAGATGTTATGGGAGTTGAGCTGAGAGGTGGACTTAAAGAAACTGTAAATGAAGATGCAACATATGTAGGTACAACAAATGAAGTAGAGGTTGCAGATGAGAGAGGGACTGTGTGTTGGAAGATGGTTTCCTTTTCAAAAGTTTGGTGCAACTTATTTACTAAACCCTCAAGCTTTTGAAATTGATAATATACATTTATTTCAAACTCGTTGGTATCATGCTTTGGAGGTGAGATATAGGATCTCAATACTGATTCATCTATGACAATTTCATAAACAAAATACTCGTACTTAGTCCTAAAAAGAGATTTTTCAAAAGAAAAATCGAAATCGATGTCTTCAACTATAAACAAACCTTCAGCCAGAGAGTAGGACCTTCCAAGGGGAATATTATTCCCTTAAATTTCTTTGGGTGTTCTCTTTTTCCTAAGCAACTTTGCAGGACTATTTACAATTTCAAGAGGATTTGGGTCAGGATTTTGCCTAGTGTATCTCCTTGAAGCCAAATTTCCTCACACAACTTCACATGTAATTAATCACAACACAGTTTTCAAGGTGATTTCTCAACCTATTGATGCCTAGCAACCTATCACCCACAGGGCTAGGATATAGTTCTCAAAATGATAAGTCTACCTAGGGAAGATTTGACTTTCGGTCCCGAGAAACGACGCCAAAATGTTAGCACCATATAATTTAACCTCTAGGCTGAAAAAAAGGTTTACAAGGTAACCATGAACCTCTTTTAGATAGAAGCTGGCCCTTTCCAGCCAGAGGGGGCTCCCTCACTCAAAATAATGTCAAAATGTGAAAACAATAAGGCTTAAGGACATAAAACAAAGGCCAGATATGTAAAATACAAATAGGACTCAATGATGGTGGTTAACAAACCTAGGAGGAAGAGCCATTGGGCATGGAAGCATAATTCAAATCTTACATGAAATTATCAGAGCTTAGTGAAGCACTCATAGAAACAGAGGCAAGGATGGCATGACTTCAAGTTATTACATTTGTCATAGTATAGCGGTAGAAAGAGCCTTTCTTACATTAAAAGCACCTAATTGTGGGTGAATTTTGAACATAACTTGGAAATACACAAAAATATATTCAATCACATGAAACAGAGCATGACTAACATATGAATTCTGAAACATGTGTCTTTGGTCAAATATCAGGAAGAAGAACAATTTACCATAAAGGAGCACCTAACCGAGGGTGAATTCCAACATAGTTTTAGAAAGGAAATTAAAGCATCCAGAGCACCAGCAAAGATGAATTTTGAACTACTTATATCCAATTTAGAGGTGAATATTTAACATTTAAATGGCAAAGACAGAGAACAAACATACACATAATAAGGGAAACACAAAACTTGAAAATCACACCACAATAATCTCTAGTAAAGTATCGAATGTTCTACACTGATAATTTCATATTCAGAACATAAAATCACATACACAGGCCCCTTTTCTCCCAAGTCGAACCCTTTTTTCATATCTTGTTCTTCTTAAATACAATTAGGAAGATTTTCTTGCATGAAAAATAAGAGACCAGATACAATGTATCTCCTATCGACTAAGAAGATCAAGACAAGCTTAATCTTGGAAACATCATATTAAAATATTTACAAAAAAACTTAGCAACATCAAACTTCAGAAAATCAAACTTATCCATATGTCCATCCCTGTCATGATCACTAAAACCTATCGTGAATTATGAATGGAAGGGGTATATGGAAAGAGTATATAAAAGGGAATTATGAATTATAAATGGTGAACTGTGAGTGATGTATTATGAATGGTGGAATGGGGACATGATGGACACCACTAAGAGACCTATAAAATTTTAACAAATGAAACTTCTCTGTTATGTTTATGACTGATGATAAATGGAAACCCTGTGAAATAAAACCCCTTTAACCCTCAATGACTTACATGAAAAAATGACCTTATGACCCTCTCATGGACTTAGACCCATGCAAATTTGATTTTGTATTTAAGTACCTTCTATGACATGAAAAACTTGCAATGACCTTAGGCAATGATGCTTTAGACTATGAAAGCAGTGGTTCATAGGCTAAACTGACATACAAAATCCCAAAATCAATAAAAATAAGCAAAGACATTTGATCCCTAAACCCTAGGACCCAAACACCAACAGAGACTTGTTCGATAAATATTTCAAAGCAAAATGGTCAGTAAAAAACTTAAACAGGCCTCCCAGCAAATAATGTCTAAATTTTTTAATTAAATAGACCATCACCAGTGCCTCTCGCTTAGTTGTGGTATAGTTCTTTTTTGTTGTGGAGAAATTTCTGCTGGAAAAATAGATTGGGTGATCGAGGCTCCCTTCCCTTGGCTAAGCCAGGACAACACCTAGAGCAATGCCTGATGCATCAATCTAGACATGGAACTATTTTTCTAGTCGGGGTAAACCAAAATCAGTGCACTTACCAGTTTTTCCTTTAGTACGTTGAGTGAAGCCTGACATTCTTTCGACCACATGAATCGCTCAGCTTTCCTCAATAGTTTCTCCATATGTGCAATGATTGATGCATAGTTGTGGATGAATCTCCTGTAGTACCTGGTATGTCCCAAGGTGGATTTGGCTTGTTTTATATTTGCGGGTGGGTCCATATTCATGATCGCTGCAACCTTAGCAAGATCTACTCAAACTCCTTCTTTGCACATTATGTGGCCCAAAAGCGTGCCAAAAGGGACTGCAAATATGAATTTCTTCAAATTTGGTGATATCTACAGTTGTCTACATCGATCGAACATGATCATGAGTAGACTGGAGTGTTTCTTTAGCAGACTATAGACCGTCCAGTCATCCATATAGACTTCTAGGAACCTATGGATGTAATCTCTAAAGGTGACAATTAAAATTCTTGAGAACACTGCAAGTGCATTCTTGAGACCGAATGGCATAAAATGATAGGGATAGGATCCCCACTCCATAGTAAATGTAGTTTTATTCTTATCCTCCTCAACAACTATGACTTGGTGATAGCCATAGAATCCATATGTAAAAGACTAGACTTCATTCGCCGCTACATTGTCTAGAACCTCGTCATTGAATGGTGTAGGAAACGGGTCATGCAGACAAGCATTGTTCAAAATTTAGTAGTCCACATAGACCTGTATCTCTGTAGAATCTTTCTTTTTTTGTATCACAATATAACTCACCCATTCTACCTCATCCATCAGGAATATCAACACTGCTACTAGCATCTTGTCTATCTCTTTCTTTACTTCCTCCTTAACCCTTAGGTTAAATCTGTATGGTTGATGATTTACTGCCTTTGCATATGGTTTTAGCACGATTTTCATCTCCCATAGATCTCCCTGGATCCCTTTCATTTTTGCAAGTGACTAAGGGAACAAATCTTCTTATTCTATCAGGAGGTTGGCAATCTCTTTTGTAGTCTGTTCATCCAAATAATCTCCAATTGAGGCTAGCTTTGGTTTTTCATCATTCTCGATGTTATGTTCTGCAACTTCAATGGGATTAAGTGTGGCACATCGATTATAGGTCCATCCTTGATGTCCCTTTCCCCTTTAGGTTTGTGGAATGACAAATGTTGTAATTCCTCCATATCATCCTCATCCAACTCTCTATCCACCTTTCCACACACCACTACTTCATGATACCCGAACTCATTGATATCCTCTAAGGTCTTCTGATATATGCACCCATGCATTAGTTGACCCATTGTGAGAAGAATCCTCTTGATAGCCTACAATGCCTCAGTCAGCCTCCTGTCATTGTCTGAGAAAGAAAATTTGTTGACAAACTGATCAACCAAACTATCCCAGTCTCTAGTTTGTCTCCTTATTTCTTCTTGGACATACCAAGATTTTGGAAAGGTTCCCGAGGTGTGTATAAAACCATGCACCCACAACTCCTTTGGAACTCCTTCCCGATTCCATCTATCCTTACAATTTTTAAAATGTTCTTGAGGGTCAAATTCCCCCCTGTATTTTGTGAAATCTTAAGGGTACTCCCCCGCTTGTCTGAATCTTACTTCCATGGCTATTTTGATATTCTCCCATTCTCGAAGGTAGTTGTGGTGAACTCCCCACCATCTTGTCGGTGTCGCTTGTAACATGACATTTTGTAGAGGTACTTTGTGTTCTTCAATAACAGTAGCATCTATCTTATTGATAAATGAAATTAATGAATCTATACCATTAAAGATAGGGAAGTCTCGTACCTCAGTCAATCCAATTGACCCGAAAAATTATGGCACAAAGTCTAGTGTTGATTTCATATCCACTATGCTTCCAATCATCCCATGCAACCTCTAAGCCAACCTCCGAACTCTGAATGCTCCACTAGCTGATAGACCCTTCAGTCGTTGGATTGATGTAGTATTCCCTTCTTTCTGCTGTTAGTCTATATAGTTAATCCAACAATCCTAGCTCTTCTTTTTCATTTGTTGGTTTTGTCAATATTGGTCTCTGATATGGGTCTCAAGGTTGGACCCTAACTCCTTCGACCTCAAATTTCACTAATTCCTTCTTCAAGTCGATTATAACATAGTTCTCAAAATCCCAGTCAATCCCGAGCGTTGGGGTCTTGTTGTGGCCAGCAACACCCCCCCTTGTTCATTTAAGTGTTGTCCAAAATACTAAATGAATGGGGACCCTTAGTTAAATTTTTAAGAAAAAAGCAAGTTTTTCCTTTCTTCAAAATAAGGTTACCATCATAAGCTTAGAAAGGCCTTTTCAATATTTTTAACCTAAGTCTACGATAAAGGGAAATATCTTTAAAACCGCGTTGCAAAAAGATAGGAAATGCCTCCATTTCTCTATAAAATCAATATGCGCAAGACCCTCGTGTTAAGTATAACATCGCATCGCAATGAAGTAATACTCATAAGGAAAAAACTTCAAGATTTACCGATCTGCGATAACACCGATCGCAAGATCGCATA